>JAGDQP010012929.1:0-48611 GCA_022664845.1 Lepisma saccharinum | reverse complement strand
AGTCTGACCATCCACCTTCAGTAATACAGGAATGGTGCACACACACAGCTCTCATAGCTCGTCCAGTGTAAAAGAGAAATGGAGCTATCGAAGCAGCTTGATGGGGTGTGTTTGTTGTTGTAATGATATGAAGTGTGATTTGGTGTTTTTTTTCTACCTATTTTTTTTGTGATTTTTTTTTTCAAATCATGTGATTTTTTTGTAAAGGTTTTACTGTAGTGAATTTGACATGTTGTAATTTGAAATGCTTTGATCTGATTGGGCATCGTATAAGCCAATCAGATATCTCCAAGGGTTTCGGAGAGGACGGCTGAAGCTCAAGCTTCAGTTCGTCGCTATCGCAGGTGTGTAATACACATGTTATGTATCTGCTAAATTATCGTATATGATGGGATCGATTAGTGAGCTGGATGTGTGAGGAGTTGGTAGTTTATTCAGAGGAATTCCGGTTCGGGAGTGAAGGAAGTCGGATAGCTTGTTTTGCCTATTTATGGATTAATCTGGTGGTTTTCCTGTTCCTCCATTTCTCGTGTCGCCTGTGTGGGAAAATTGGAATCTCAGTCAGGAAACTCACACGGCAGGCTACGAATCGAGTTCCAGGTATTTTGTATGTGTATCTGTAGAATGTAGTATTTTTGGTGTGTGTAACCTGTTTATTCTATCAGTGTATAATTATGTTCTTTGCGCGAGAGATGCTGATATGTTTTACGGAAACGAGAGAAGTAAAGTAAAATTTGGGAGCACGTGTAGCTACCCGTTGATTTGTTGTCAAGTTGGGAGTCAGTTGGGCTACCCGTTCAATCAATTACTTATTTGGGAGCACGTGAAGCTACCCGTTCTATGTCGATTTTTGTCTTGCGATGCAAGCCATTTTTTTCTCGCACTTGTATATTTTGTATCATACACAAGCACTACTTTGTTTCACAATAAATCTGTAGAAAATAATTTCCTTGCCTCGGCTCCTTTATTTGAGCAACAGAATTCAAGGTCACCTATCAATGCACTTGTGTGTGCGTACTTGAAGTGTATTACTGAGTTCTCTAGCATTTCTCTCACTCCACCAACAGGTTGCACATTAAGCCGTTTTGGAAGAGATGTTATTTTGTTAGTGGAGATTTTGGGATCTAGTTTCTTTATGTGCTAATCCGTCTTACGTGGTCGAGTGGGTGAAATCTGGAAACTCGGGCTTCAATAGGAAGCCCAAACAACATTACATTGTATATCATTAAAGTGGACATGTCAGCTCTCACATCAAGTCGTTGCATATGCCAGACATTTGGTGAGAATGCCGTGAACGAACCTACCGCCAGGCATATTCCAGAAATTCGGTACGTGAGATGTGAGCCTTGCTGAAGAACCTCGTAGTCGACTAAATGTGTTGGATGACGAGGTCCTGAAAGCAGCCATCGAGGAGGACAGTGGTCAAACGGGTGATGAACTGGCAGAAAGGTTCCATGTTTCCGCTGAACCAGCCAGACAGCACCTGCATGGACAAGGAGGTCATACAGGTTAAGCGAATTGGTACCCCACACATTGTCGGCAGCCAACAAGAAACAACGAGTGACAGCCTGTTTGTCCATGTCCACAAGGCACCTGAACACACCCACCTGAGCACTGGTCGCTTGCTCAATGGTGCCGAAAGGTGGGTCCTCTGTGACACTCCCAAGCGTACCAGACATAGGTTGTCGCCAAGTGACCCTGTTCCTCACACCTCAAAACCACCTCTGTACCCACGAAATAGTATGCTCTCTGTATGGTGGACTTGTCACCAACTGGTGCATTACGAGCTTACTCTACCTGGTCAGACCATCACTGCTGACCTCTACTCGCAGCAGTTGCAGAGGGTACACCGTGCATTACGACAGTAGCAGCCGGCATTGGTGAATCGCAAGGGTGTCCTGTTCTTCCACGTCGATGCCAAACCACATGTGGCAAAGAGGACCCGGGATACCCTTCACCAACTTAGCTGGGAGACACTGTGCCAAGCACCATATTCATCGGATTTTGCGATAAAAGATTACCACCTGTTTCATTCCCTCGACAACCACCTCCGTGGGAGATTTTTCGCCAATGAGGGAGACCTGTGGAAATCCTCGAATACAACCGATATTTTATCCCCAGGATATTGTGCAGCTACAGGAACGTTGGCAAAAGGTGTTGAATGCTGATGGAGCTTACTTCGAAACCTAAAGGTACGTACCCTCCACTGTATTGCTCTTTGTTTATCACTGTTCTAGAACGGCAAAAAAATTTCTGGTTACCTTGTATTTGTCATATATTCGAAAAGATAAAACAATTCTAGTTTCAAATTTACTGTTTTATAAAGATTAGGATGATTTCCCATATTAGATCAAAAAGAACAATGCCTTTGTTGCATTTTGATTATTATATTTAATACATGTTTGAGAAAATCAAACAATTGAAGCTCTTTTTACATTGTTATACATAAAATCATATTAGAAAATATAGAAAACGAAACAACATTGTAATGTACTTTTATTAATTTGGGATTTAATTAAGGAATTACAAAATATTCTACCAGAACTTCTCTGACCAATGATTGGAAAATATGCTTAAGTAGAATTGAATTAATTCTACTAAAGTACCACATCCAAATGTTTTCTTACTTAAGCTTGGACTACTGATATCTACGCTAAATCCAGCGTAAATATAAATTACGAAAATGACAAAAATTAGCATAAAATTTGCAAAAAAGTTGTAGCGCCATTTTCACCGAAACCTTCCTTCTTATGGTTGGATCAGAGCGAAGTTTGTCCAACCACATTGTTTTCGATTTCTGGGCTAAACCGATCGTGCACAAAATATGGGATGGTGTGCACAAATTAGCACAAAATATGCACAAAATCTTGGAGTGGTTTTTATTCCGATAGCTTGATGTGGTTAGGCCTTCGTGAAGTTGGCCCATCCACATTGTTTTCGATTTCTGGGCTAAACCGAGCGTGCACAAAATATGGGATAGTGTGCACAAATTAGCACAAAATATGCACAAAATCTTGGAGTGGTTTTTATTCCGATAGCTTGATGTGGTTGGGCCAGCGTGAAGTTGGCCCAACCACATTGTTTTCGATTTCTGGACTAAACCGAGCGTGCACAAAATATGGGATGGTGTGCACAAATTAGCACAAAATATGCAGAAAATTCTGCAGTGGTTTTTATCCCGATAGCTTGATGTGGTTGGGCCAGCGTGAAGTTGGCCCAACCACATTGTTTTCGATTTCTGGGCTAAACCGAGCGTGCACAAAATATGGGATAGTGTGCACAAATTAGCACAAAATATGCACAAAATCATGGTGTGGTTTTGGTCTTAAAAGCTTGATGTGGTTGGGCCAACTTCACGTACCTGTAAAAAGCTGAGTTAGAACCGAAAATGTTGTCCACAATAGCTCAGACTGGAAGTGATCGATCAAAGACAAACGTTTGCTCTGGCGTCTGTATTTCGACATTAACCGATCAGTCCAGTATAGTTATGTACAGTTTGGTAGTAGTTCAGACACACACACAGAAATCAACATCAAGTTAGTCACTGACAAACTGTTCATTTTAAACCAAGGTGTATAGAATAACAGGTAGACCATTCCAAGTGCTTTAGTGCTCAATGACTGAATAGAGTGTCGTGTCACTTGGAAGATACTGCACCTTAAAGCAGTTTAGCACAAGCGTGATGCTAGACTCTCTCTTCTCTCGCTGAATTTGTGTGCGAATAGCTTTTTCTTTCTAAGGGCTTCTAAATAATTAAATATTTCATTTTCTTACTCCAAAATAATTGTTTACTGACAAAGAGCCTCACATATTTTTTTTAATTTGTCTACAGCCAAATAAATTTATAATTGCTATAAAATGTTGGAGCACTTAGAAAAGAACAATACTTTTAGAAATATAAAATAATCCTATTGTTTGACCTATAAGATATTTCTTGGTGTGACTAATCTTATTTTCTTTCCTGAAGAACAATTAGAAAATATATACGTAGATAATGATAAAACCAAAAGTAGACGGCTGGGACTTTGTAGACAACATTCTCTATAATGCATTGAGTTCCTGCACATGTAATAATGCCGGACGTAGTGTTATTCTACATGTATTGCGTATTCGCAGAACAGCAATACATTACAGAACATGTCGTTAGAGCATTCCAGTTGCCTAGTTTTGTTCTCTATCATTGTTTATGTATGAATTATCTATCTCTCGGTGAATTAATTTAACACATTTTATGCTTTTAATAAATTAATTTTGTCACAAAGAACTCAGAATGTAAATTTATTATTATTCCGAAACTGTAGTCTTAAAATGACCCAAAAATAATTTAAAAAGAAAATTAAACTATTGAAAGTGACAAAATATCTCATTAAAGAAACCTTTTTTGGGGGGTCGAAAAAAATGTCCTATATTGTACTTCGAGGGAAAACTTTTTGAAATGTAATCTGAGCTGTGTAAATAACTGCTTACTATTCTTGAACACTGGCTAACTTGTTATTAATGCTTGATTGCATCACTAAACATGTCTTCGGTTTCAGCGCATGGATATCACTGGAAGTTCAAATATATCTTGGATTAAAAGATAGGGTTGAATTTGTTTCAACTTGACTACACTGGCTTTTTGCACGACATAAGCCCATTGCTTCTGGTCCTTCTACTTTGATTGATAGTAAACATGCTGTGGAAGTAATTTAACTTGTGTGGCAAATGTGTACACGCATTCATTTATTGGAAAGTACCATAGTGACAAAGTGAAGGGCCTCAAACGTAAGTTGTTACCGTAGTCATAGTATCGTATTTATTCCGCACAGTCGATGTCAAGAAACTTTAATGAGAATTGAAGGATACAGAGAGGCTTTCATGCTAGTTTATATGTTTCTAGGAGGCAGACGAATTTCACATTTTCTACAAAACAAAATGCTCTGTATCTTCAAATAGTATTCAACTTTCTACTTAAGTAAGATCCTTCACAGAAATGGAGTAATATCGATCTGTGCAAAAGCTCAGAACTTTTGGTATTGAAATTACCTGTACCTAATAAATGGCTTCAAGGAATGTATACGTTTCAATAAACGTTGCTGATCTACTAGCGGAAACAGAATTTCCTTCCTTTGATCAAAGTTTCAAAGAGAGACAGACTCATGTTTAATACTAGAACAAATAGAGAACTATGAAAGATGATGTCCATGTTCGTTACCAAATACGTCTACAAAATAGATATATCAGAGCAGAAAGGGTTGTTTTTTTTTTATTTTAGAAAGGGGGGGGGGATGTGTTGGGGAAATTCCATTTCCAGAAATTTATCAAATACATTTATCCATGACTGGATACAATGACGTTGAAAATGTTATTGCTTTTATAGTTTTTGTCTTTTCTGTCCTCTTGATATCAGAATTGGAAATTACTTTCCTGAGCTCTAATACGTTTGATCTTCTGACTGTCTTTCATTCTCCCTATATTAAACTCTTTCTGTATTTCTCTCTCTGTGTCTCCTCTCCCTCTAACTCTCTCCTTTTTACTCATTTTCTTGCACATATATTAAGCATAAAATAGGTGATTACTCTTAAATTTAAGTTAAAACGTTAAAATAAAGTAAATGTCATTTTGATCAAGGGGAAAAGACATTTTTTTAGCAACAAAGTCCTGTCGGACTAACATTTTTAAGAAGAATCTTTCTAATCACACTGAAAAGCGTGACAAAGATTATGTTGTATACAAAGAAAATACTTTGTGCAAATCGTTTTCTTACAGTTCGATTATTCTAAATATTTTATACTTGAATTTTCGAAACCAGGATAAATCCCTCTGTCTACTATCAGTACTTAGAGTGTCTTGTAAATGCAACAAATTGTGCTATACAACCGACATGATTTGCCGTGTTTCTTGAATACAAAACGCTGTTTCGGACCTATACGAACGATTTCGATTGCATATGGGAATCTGCAGTGAAGTACCGTAAGTGTGGCTTTGGTCTGAATCTTACTGTAACAAAATCCGAAATGAAGTTCGTTGAATTTGAATTTATTCATGGCCTTTCGGCAACTCAGCCTCAGGCCGCAGAGTGAAGTTAGTGTAGCAGTGAAATGATACCGAAACTCAACCGGTATTAGAAAGGATATATAATAGCCCTTTACTATACCAAGTTTCAGCTATGAAACAATTGTACGACAGTCTGGTAAATGGAATCAGATTGTAAAGTTGTCTGTGCATGCCATTGTTAACCCTTTATACACAATAAAGGCCAGTAAATAAATATTCACCCACCAAAAGTACCCGTAATACGACTCCAGTAAAAGTAGCGAAGTCAGATGACTGAGCAAGAAAACCATCCAACACACCATCGTAGTGACGGTTTCAAATCTCACCGAGGTTTATTGAACGGCGTGGTTCGAAGCCACTTTACCAAAAACTGTAAGCCCCGGTCTTAGAAGCTCGGCAGCTCGTTTAGGACGTTAATAACAATACAATTATGCAATCCAACACAACGTGAGATAGCCAGGAGGGTTCATATGGTTGCATCAAGTATGAACACAACTTTACATAAACCCAGCATTCGTAATCCCGGCGGAAACATCGCGAACTTCAGATTGTTAATGTGTAGGTATATGGGTTCTATCACTCGCCGACTATCCTGGCTGAGGTTTTCCAAGGATTCCTCGGTTTCACCAGGCGAATAACGGGATTGTAATTAAGGCCTTGGTCGCTATTTTCTCCATTCTCTCCCCTACCCTATTCCAGTCTGAGCCAAAGATTCCTAAACGCCACCAATAAAATTCAAATTCACAATGGCACATTGCCGTAAACTCTTTGACTGCTACCTGGCGGGAGATAAGTGGACTTATGAGGTGACATTGGATGAGACAAGCATCTACCTGTCCGATAGTGGCAACAATACGTGCTATATCAATGTAAAGTTCATAGCAATTTTGTTCGCAATCACAGGGATTCATGGTTATTACAGGATGCGGTTACACTGGGAAGTGGGTACTTCATAGGGTTGCCGCAAATGTCAAAGTAAATGTCACGCACTTCCAGACAAATAATATAACCACCATTTTCCGCGATAACATGCCACGTTAGTACGGACAGGATACCCGATCGGTTCGAATTCATATGAAAAAGGCATTCAGCCACACTCCAATATCATTCCTCCGATTTTATGAGGAAATTAAGCACCAATTCAGTTTATACAGTTTACAGACATAGCGGTAAATAGTTCCTGGTGGTAGATCCATGGATTTTTGTGCTTTCAAACTCCTCAAATAATGTCTCAAACATCGTGTCCGTACTGTGAACGGTCTCTGGTAAATCTGCAGAGAAGTCTGGGAGAGAATATCCATACCCCATCTCTAACGAAGTCTCCTATAATGGAAACTGCGCAGTAGGACGATTGTTAAGAATGCTGGTGGTGTTGAATAGATCACAACTGAACTCAAACAACCACAATACATTCAAGTATTCAGTTTGGAGACTCGAGGGGAGGATATAAATGAATTCATATTTTCTCTCCTTAATATATATACTGTTTTGTTTCTTGTATCGCATTTGTACGACATGCTTTATTTTCTGCTTTCCATTATGTGTACTTGTAAGGAAATTATTTAAGAAATTGGCTTATTGGAAATAGATAGGAATGTAGAACGTCAATTGTAATTTTGTTCATCCTATAGTCGGGGTCCCAAAATTTACACAACTCACTCTTTTCATAGTACATAACTATTCTAATATACCCTTATAGTTGTAATATTAAAGGCAGTTGATATGTTTTTCCCAGTGACTTCTCGCACCCGGAGCTCTCTTTTTAGGCGACACCACTTGCTCTTCTGATACATAATTGATTTAATAGACTACGAGGAATACATAGAATCGACAATTGTGATCGTAGGTGGAGCAGGAAGCGAAATAGAGTCTAAAACCTCCTGGCCCTCTACCGGCCATATCTCGTACCAGATATATTTGAGCAATCTAATCATTTAGCATTATATTATAGTCAATGAGACCTTTCTATTAATGTATATATAACATGTGGGAGTTTTAGTGCTGTCACTTGTATAGAGCAAAGTACGTAGTACTGTATATGGGGAAATTTTAACATATTAACAAACCGAATATCAATCATCATTTAGGTACGGTTGTAAAAAAAAATGTTGAAAATGGTCGAAAAAGAAATGTTTATAAGCTGTGTATGGTTCTGTAATAAATTCAATTTTTTCGTAAATTTTTAATTTTGTTCTTTTTGGTCCCTTGACAGCGAAGTTATAGCAAAAAGGGACCTACTAACCCTGGTTATGGTATCCGTCCGTGTCCAGAAATTAAATATTAGAAACTACAAGGTGTAGAGAGATGCTTGAGGTGACGTTGGGAACGTCTTGGCTACACTAGTCAGAGCCGCCAGAACCGTCTTGATTGGTGCAACAGTTCAGTTGAATGTTGTCAACCCATTAAAAATTGTTCAAATTGCTTCCATTCAGTTATACCTAGCTGCGCCAAACTTGTCGTAAACATTATTCGATACATTAGAAAAGTACACTGAATTTTCGTATAGCTAAACATTGCAGTTGTCAGTATTGTCAGCCAAGTTTTAAACATTAATGCTTGCGTGGCTACAATGCTATAAAGGGACCGGAACTTTCGCGATTGTTTGTAGAACCGCAGCTCGACCTTATTTTGATGAAAATGTCATAGGGAGGTAGTTGTATATAAAGCATATTCCTCACTGTTACTCCCCATTAACAGTGTTCAAATTCAAATTCAAATTCTTTTATTGCCGGAACATTAATATGTTTACATACAATGTATGGCATCGTTATTTTAGAGTATTGGTTATTACATACAGATTTTCAAGAAATTCCTCTACACTATAAACAGCCATAACAGTTAACTTTCACTTCATAATATTTTTAAATTTTGTTATTACTATGTTTTTGATATTCTCAAGAAGATTATTATATAGCTTTTTACTCAACTCAACAAAACTGTTTGTAGTTGTACTTAAATTACATTGTCCAATTCTTATATCCGTTCTGTGCCTTAAGTGACTATGAAGAGATTCATTTCTTTCTAATTGATTAAAGTTATTCTTCACATACATTAAACACTCCAATACATATATAGATGGCACTGTTAATAAACCAAGTTTTTGAAATAAAGGATGTTTTGTTATGTACATTACAAGTTACTCTAGTGGCCTTTTTTGAAAAATAAAAATTCTTTTAACATTTGGATCATTCCCCCAGACTATTATCCCATAGGCTATATAAGCGAAATACACAGTTTTAAGTACCTGTTCACTGACGAACAGTTTTAGTTTTCTAAGTATAAAAATACCTTTGTTCAATTTCTTACATAAATAAATAATCAATGTGATTATTCCATTTACGGTTAGATTATATCTTATGTACACTCCTAAGAACTTTACTGAGTTGATGGAATCCGTTCTTTTCTTGGTTAAAAAAAAAACTCTAGGTTGCCTATTTTATCTTTGTTAATACATAAAATATTTTCTGTACACCAGTTTTCTACAGTTGAATCTGCAATAGTCTGGTTGTTTAAAGGAGAAAAATAATTATTTCCGGTAACCTTTACAGCTAGGTCATCGGCATGCTTGTAAGAATGAGTAGCGTTGGTTTTAAATATGGGGTTTTCTTTCTCATGATGGTTGAGCAGCCATGCAAACTCTGTAATGAAACCGAGAAAATGTTAAAACCAGTAAAATGCGCAAGAACATACACAGTTGGTATTTTTCCCGATTCTCGCAATAATGTTTACAAACGTGTCTGAATTATGAATGATATTTAATTTCCTAATATGTTTATGAAAAAATCAATATAGCCTACATTGCTATATTTCAGTGCAAGAATGATTTCTCGATGTAAATTAGTTTAATAGTGACCTTTTGTGAAAAAGTGGGTGCATAACTTTTGGGACATTCGATACAATTCCACAGACTGTATTGTATGGTGTTTCTTTTCCCGACAGAGTTAATTTTGAAGGTATACACATATACTTAAAAGAAACTACTCTTTTTTCTTTCCGTTACCCTATTCTCTATCTTTTTTACTACGACATTACCTTTTACTTTAAGTTCCTTCTCAATTGATAAAATACAACTTCAGAGCGAAACTAACATTTATAGGAAATACAACAAATACTAGTCATTAAGAGAGCTTGGCCTTAATGTGATAGTTCATTTATTCTGTCAAGGTTAATTACCATAAGTGATGTTGGAATGCAACCAAATAGCTTTTTTCGTTTGATTTGGTTCTTGCTATATCTTAATAATAAAAGATCAGAAATCAAACACGATCAGGTTACATCAGAGATAAACAATCAACTTCCTTCTAAAAGAAGATAATTTAGTTAGTGTATTCAGTGCAATAGAGGAATGGGAAAACCCAATATAAAATAGCAACACTACTTTACCTAAACCACAAAGAAAGTCTTCTAAAAGATAAAACACTCTCAGCAAAATGATGTCAAAGTTGATAACGATTTAGAATTGATTGCATAGCTTAATCAACATTAATATGCGTACAAATTAATTACGGAAAATTTTGATAAATAAAACCGTAATTTGCATAGATTTCTGAATGAAGGTAATTTTCAGGAGGCTTTGTTATAGAAATTTAGTGGATTAAGGATTAGTTTTCTTCCTGTTATTCTAAGCACCACATTTGATTTGTGCATTCAAGATCCATAGATATTAAAAAAAGTAGTCCATTTTATAATCAATGATTAATTTTGATAACGATTACTTTACGTTCAGTATCATGAAACGATAAGGTTAGGTGAGATTATGTAATCCGATAATACTGTTACAAATTTGTATTTCATTTATGGCATTTAGGTATCTAATGCACAGGTCGGGATAGAGGAGGGGAAAGGATTCGGGAAGGTGTCGGCCAAGGCCTATGTTAAAAGTGCCATCCCGGCATTTACCAATACTATTACGTATCAAGAAGATAAGAGCATTCGGTTTAAGAAGATTATTTTATTTTTTCTTCAAATTTCTATATTTTTGTTATCAATCGATACTACAGGGTGTTCAATAATTTGGCACCACATTTGAATTTGTATATCTTTTTCTGTTCTTATTTTCTTTTGTATAGAAAGTTTCGTTTCTCCAAGCAGTGGGTGAGTGCAGTGATGTTAGTTTCCACTACAGTATATTTAATTAGATATTATTTAGCAACATTGTTTTCGATTCATCTTTATTTCTGTATCGCGAAGTATAAATATCTTCATAGTTACTGTTTCAAAGATGAAGTGAATTTACGAATCAGAACTCAATGTACTATCTACAATATATTATTAATTACAATTTCGAAATCACAGGAAAAATACAATGTCGTCTAAAGGATTTAGTACTCGGAGGAATGAAATAATATAATCCTATCAAAGTTCAAAGCATGTACGACATTATCAGTGCTTTCAGGATATCCAGGTTCCATGTGATCCGTCATGAAAAATATACTACCGAAGAGGAATTACTTTATCAAATATACGTTGTTTTCTCTCACCTACGCTGCTACTTGTGTTCACTCTAAAAGTCAAGTTGGTTATATTTGCGATAGGATTATATTTGTTCTCCAGTTCGCTTTACGTTATGTTAATAAAGCAACATTCTGGCTTACAACTGTGTAATACAATTATTTCTTACTCTTTCCAAGAGTAATATTATACTATGAGGTCATATTATTAATTTATGGGTAAACTTTAGATACAGTCATCCATGGTCCCTTAAGAATAGATTATATCCTATGTGTACATTTGAGAATACTTTTGAACTATCTATTCAGAGTTATTAAGATTTATTATCAATACTTCACCACACTCTCCCTCAGAATGTATGAGAAAAAGAAACATACTCAAAGGATTATTTAGGATTGATCTCTTCAGCAATTGTTACAAACGAGTTGGTTCTTTCACCAAAAAAATGCTCTTCTATTGAGTTTTTTAAAGTTCTGTTATTGAAAAGTCAGGATACACAAAATGGAAAAGTTAAAATTCCAACTTTGGACCTTCCTAACTCGTGAACGGTAAAAGTCTACAGCATAATACTGGACATGGTTACTACTGAGGTCAGGAGGTACCACCATACCAAGTATGGTTAAGATCGGATGTATTCCGTATTTCACGTACGATATATTATAATATTTTACGACTTTTTTTTTTAATCAAGACCGTAAATGTTGTATATATGATAATAATAATACTGGTACACGAATAGCCAAATTCACGTTCATGTTCGTTGTTCGTAGTCCCAGGTTGAAACATGATAAGGTTTATTAAACACAACATTTTGGAGCCCACTTAAACGAAAACTATAGATTTCCTTGCTTAGATCACACGCTCATCTATAGGACAAAACAATTACCTAACAATTATTAGTTAATAACTTATCGGTTTAAAATGTACAGAAAAACTGGACGCTGCATTTACCGGGAATCGCATATGGATCTTCTAATTGCCAGTCATATGTTCTATGATTGAACTACCATTACAACGACTTACATTTTGTGCATATTGTGTATTCTTAACATCTTAAACCAACCTGTTATGTGTGGAAAGACGTGAGGACACACTCCTACTACGTACTGAAATTTTTGTTTGAAAATCAAATAATATAAAAGAATTTTGTGATGTTTATTTTTTCTGCACAAGTACCTCGAATGATATGGTAACGCACGGCATATATTTTCCAGTGCATTTTTTAATATGTTACAAGTTTTCTTTGTTGGAAAAAGTAACATTTAATTCTTTAGTGAAGCATAATTTGCAGTAAAATGTCTATCAACTAAATAAATTTCGTAATTTATTGGAAATGTCACTTAACTTTCTGAATCATCTGAGGTGAGAATTCTCAATATACACAAAGGTTGGTCCTAACGATGATACCGGCCGTCAATTGAGAGATCCTGGTTCCATTCCCGGTCATTGTAGCGCTCAATTTCTTAGTGCATTTTTCAATTGTGCATGTATCATTAAACCAAAGGCTATCACGGAAGACTCACAAGGCATTACGCACAGACAGTGTTATTGGGAAATGATTATTACACGATATTTTACAAACCAATCTTGAACAACCTTGTACAAACTTGTTGGGGTAATTCTGAGAGAAGAAAATAAGAGTCGTTCTCATTTTTGACAATCACTAAACTATTACTTGTGAACGTGGATTGACCAAAGTTTGTTTTGTGTTTGGCTGGAGGGCAAGGTATCTGAATCTGAGCGTTGCTATACAGGGAGTTTAAAACGAATAGTTAAAAATGAAAGGGTAAATTGGTGAAACCGAAATTTTAAGAAAGTTCATCTGAAAAAATATTTAAAAAATGAGTACTTTCAAAGCTACAGAAAACTAAATATGGCGAAACATTTTGACAAATGACGTAATACGTGTTGACGTACGAAGTAACACTAAAAGTTATACCGAATAATTGCATTTGACCAAAGTTTATGATTGCAGAATCCAGTTTAAAGGGATCCCTATGCTTGTTCACTGTTCAGTGTTAATTCTTTGAGATTTAAATTATATGACTCAACTCCCTCAATTGCAAACTTCACTCTCAAGGAAAGTCCACTAGTTCAAATGTAAGGCAAACTATTACATAACAAAGGAAGTATTGTAGAGGATACAGTAGCAATATATTTTGTTTCCCAAATAACATGTTCCGAAATACATAAATTAAAAAATGGCAATTGCCTCTTGTCGATAGGCATTTCTGTCTTACAAAGAATCCTGATAATAAAGGGGAGATGAACTGTAATGATAACTATGAGACAGGTTTAATAAACAGAAAAATGAAAAGAACATAATGTTAATCACATTATAGTTTGCTGTTCCAAAAGTTAGCGATACTGTCTTCAGGTTTGACATTGACCATTGTGGTCATGTTATTATGCACTTAATAATAATATTAGTGGATCATTCGGAATCTTCTGTACTTTCAAGAACCTATTTTGCTGAGTAATTTTATTTTTCTTTCAACAAGAATTCGATGTCACGAAATCAGCCTTAAAGTACACATCATCATTTCTTAAACACACAGTATAGCTCATAATTTTAAACCAGTAATAGTATTATCCAAACTATATATAAAAAGGAGTTTATTTCAGTTTGAGTAATGCATTCATAACGATAAAAATAATCTTCAGGGCCTTCTTTGATATAAACAACCGTACTAATGATTAAGTATTAAATATAGAAACTTTCGGGAAAGTGAAATTATGTTTTGTATCCGCTTTCTGTACATTTACACATAGTGGACGTTCTTTGTTCCGCCCCTCACTTTCTGTTCACATGATAATTCACATACATTGACTCTTCTGTAGGATTTGGAGCTTTTAACAAAATCGTGTTCATTCTATACATTATTTTTTTCCTCGTTTGAGAGCGTTTTTAATTAATCTCGCCCTTGTTTCTTTATCCTTGACAGTGGGTAAGGCAGGCGTCCAATATGTGTTTATTTCCATTTTCTATCTCTGTCTCATGCGTACTTGCACACGAACACTCGCCCACATACGAATTCTCACACACTTTCTCTTTTCCTTCAATTCTTTGTCTTTCTTATCTTTTATTCTTGAAACACATGCAAATATATTCACCGTGTTCTTTAAATTCTTCGCAACCATACGCTCTCATTGCATCGAACATTTATACACTCTCCCTCCATCTCTCTCTCTCTCTTTTCTCAAACACACTCACACACACTTTCTTCTATTCTCGCTTCCTTTTTCTCACTCTTCACTCACTCTCTCTTTCTCGCTTATTTCATCTCGTTCTCTTTCTGTCTCTTCTTTCCATCTCTCTGTTACTATCGCTCCTTTAGTTTCCTTCTATCTCAGTCTTTCCCTCTACTTCTTTTTTCGATCTCTCTCTCTCTCTCTCTCTGTTCTTCCTTTTCGGTCTCATCTCTCACTCGCCCTTCCTCTCGTCAATTCTCTCCTCCCTCCCTCTCTCTCTCTCTCTCTCTCTTGCTCTGTCTCTCTTTCACACACACACAGACATATGCACAGCCTTAACTCTCCCTCTTACACTTTCCTAGTTCCTCCATGGAATAGAAGTTCTTCCAATTGCTTTGCTGTAAGATAAACAGCCTCTGGACTCTGTTCATTTTCTACTTGAGGAAATTTTGTGGACACCAAACATCATGCTTTCTCCGTTTCTTTTTTGTTTTGTATTTCTTTCTTTTTACATTATTTTCTTTCCTTTCCAACATTCCTGTCCTTTTTCTAAACTTTTGGGAATGTAAAATCGACTTTCTACTCTCTCGCAAGAGATCTTTTTTCTCTAGCTTCTATGAAGAACAAAAAAATAAAACATGGTGGTTCATATTTTCTCTCACAGAAAGAACGTATCTTTCTACAAAGCCCCCAATTCATGGAACATATTTACTGTAAGAGGTTTCAGGGGAACACATTTTTGTTTGATTTTAGTTAGTCCATAGAGAAGCGTTTCTAGAGACAACTTTCCTTCTCCGAACAATTAGTGAGTGAATATTTCATACATTTTGACATTGTTTAAGGTCGTTTTTACTCTGATACAACACTATATCCTGTAAAGGATTTAAGACAGTTTTCATTAGTCAAGAAAAGCATATTGAACGGCTGAGTTCATCTGCAATATTTGAAACGTTTGAATTGTTAACTCCTGTTCTATTAGCGCTGTTATATCTTAAGTGCTATTAATAACACTGTTCACTGTTCCGCTTTGCCCGTCTGTCCGTGACCAAAAAATAAGATCAGCGAGTTCTAAAAAGTAACGCTGGCGGAACTTCAGGATAGTAACATGCTGCTCTCTAGTAAGAAAAGTGGCACTCGTTGTATTTTGGCTTCGTAACATAATTATAAAGAAGCTGTCCTACTTCAAGAAAAAATGCGGAAAAAAGGCTTGTCTGATTTTCTGTCTCAAAGAAAAAAAGAATTTCATAAGCCACAAGGGGGTTGATATGTTGTTGAAAAGGTTTTCCCTAGACTATCTCAGAGCTACAGGAAACGAATTATGTGAAGAGCTGAGTTAAAGTCCAAATTCCAAAATCCCATGGAAAGAAAATCATCATTGGTGATAGCATCGTGAGTATCAGAAATTTGTGTTTTATACGTATTTTTTGCCGAGCATTTCGAATAATTCTTGGCATTTTTCTCAAGTTTGTTGTTTACTTAATGTCTCTTTCGCCTGTTACACAAGAGAAAAGGTCTATAGAGCTCGAATAAAGTAACTTGAAGAATGTGGCACAGAGTGCTTTCTTTAAATAAGAAATAATTGGGGGAATCTGTTTCAAGTAGTAACGTTCGCTGTTTTGTAATCAAGGGGTTCAATATACACTGGGGACACAAGTAGCTCGTAGCTCTTTTTAGACTGTAGGTACTGTCCTTAGAACGTCGTCTTCATCCGAAGTAGTTCATAGCAAACTACCATTGGTTTACCTTGTCTAGAGACTGTCCAATCTCTTACCTGCCTCGAGGTAGACCACATCTCATAATAACACCATCATTATTTCAAATTCTAAGAGGCATCGCGTTGGTACTATTGAACCCAGGAAACTTATGGATAGTATATGCTTGAAATATATTTAATGTCTAACTTTCTTGAAAGAATAATTTAGTATCTGCAAACCACCGAAGAGGCACATAGGTTCGAGTTCTGCTACAGGATATTCTGACTCAGGTTTCCCATAGTTTCCTTGGTCGTTACATATCTCATTCCAGGTTCGGAAGAATACTTACCTAAGTACACCAACCCACAGCCTTAGATACGGATTTAGGATATAGTTGTCGACTAAATCCATGTAACGTATATCTAAAAATACAAAATATAACAAGTGGATCTGTAAATCCTGTATATCATCACTGTTCAAAAAAATTAAACTTCAAAAAAATTTTTGTCATGAAACAAGGTGTTCCTCATAGTTTTCGAGCTGCTGGAAACGAATCTGAACTTAATTTTGGTCCTGCACCCTCAGATTTTGAAATAATGTCAGTTATAGTAGATTTTGGTTAAAATTTTAAGGAAATCACAGAACTGCAGGTTTGAAGCTTCTGTACTCCTTTCCTAACAACCCCAGAATAACAAATGATACCTCGTTAGAAAGCTCATGGAACACAAATTCCAACGGTAAACATTTAGGACCCATCGCGCTCAATTTGTAGAAGAAGAAGAAACAAATATTGAAAAAACTAAAAAAACAGTTTTTTTTAGGAAATTTAGACAAGTTTGCAACACTGACAGTCACGCTACGCAAACATAAGCTCAGTAACCTATACCCTATACATAAAGGTGTAATATATTAAAAAATCAGAGAGATAGCTCAAACACAAGACGAGTAAAAGAGAGTAGAAGTACTGTAATTTTAAAGAACGGGAAAATTTAATATTTGGAGAAATTGAGAAACGTTTGCAACACTTGCATTTGCGATACTCACACATAAGATCAGTAACAAACACCTCATACATTCATATTAAAGGATTCATACAGATTGCTTGAACAAACAAAGAAATGTATGTACAATATGAATATTCATATTGCAATATAGAAATATATATGTGACCAAAGAACAATGCATCATAATTCACTTAGTTCATTGTTTTCCGTTTGACATTCCTCCTGTGGGTGTCTTCGGTGTCCCTAAGCAATCCCCAACAATAGTCCGCAAGCATATTCGGTTTCCACCCACTTTGGTAACGTCTCTCCATTGATGCTATTGTTTGGTGAAACTTTTCGCCATGCTCATCACTTACGTCGCCGAGATTCGGTGGAAAGAAGTCTAGATGACTGTGTAGAAAGTGCATTTTCAGCGACATGTTGCATCCATGCTTTTCGTAACTATTCAACAAATTGTCCACGACTGTTTTGTAGTTCTCAGCCTTTGTCTTGCCTAAGAAACCTGAACACAGACTCTTGAATGATACCCAAAACTGCAGTTCAAGAGGGCTAAGCGCTGCATCAAAGTCAAGGTCCCGCATTAGATCTCTTATCTTGGGGCCGACGAACACACCAGCCGTCACTTTGTTGACGCTGAGATTTGGAAATTTACGTGCCAAATACTGAAATCCAGCTCCGCGCTTGTCCATTGCAGCCACAAAAGATTTCATAAGGCCAAGTTTTATGTGGAGTGGAGGGAGATATATATCTTCAGATGGAACTAGAGGGGAATTTGCAACATTCTTAACACCTACCTGCATTGTACTGCGTCGTGGCCATTCTTTCCTCTGATAGTGACTATCTCGTGCTCGAGAGTCCCATTCGCATAAGAAACAGCACTGTTTCGTGTATCCACTCTGTAGTCCTGTAAGTATGCCTATAACTTTGAAATCGGCAACAATGTGCCACTTATGAACGTTGTACTGAACTTTGTCTAATATAAGGTTCATGATATCACATGTTTCTTTCACCTGTGTAGCATAAGCAATTGGTACAGTTGGGAGGATATTGCCATTGTGTATTAAAACAGCCTTAAGACTGCTCTTTGAGGAGTCGATAAAAAGTCTCCACTCCTGTGCCACATGTGTCGTACCAAGAGCAGCAAACAAACCATTGACATCAGAACAAAAACAAAGTGTATCTTCCTGTTGAAAAAAAAAAAACACTGAATGGTTCATGTCGTTTCCTGTATGAACAAACGGTGGCACTTACGTCAAGTAAATTCCATTATTTAAGTCTGGATCCAAGAATTCCAGCCTGCGACTTGGTTAGTTTCAAATCTCACACAAGGTCATTTAAATCACTTTGTGTTACAAAATGTGGCTTGTTTCTCTCTTCAAATTCAAAATCTGATGCTCAGCTATCCAATTCTGAAGAAGCTACGTTTGTTTTGTCTTCTTCCAGAGACCATGTTGTTGGAGGTACAGGAACCGGAACGTTATCGCTGTGTTTGACAGGCCTAATTGCACACGCAATATTGTCAGGATAGTTAATTTTTTTCCTGTCCTTCCCTTTCATGCCTTGAATGTTTACAGCACAGAAGTAGCAGTCACTTACGTGGTCGACTGGCTCGCGCCATATCATCGGAACACCAAATGGCATTTTAGCTTGACGTTTGTTTAAGCACAGTTATTATATATTGTACTAGGTACCCACTGCCTATCTTCATCAACTTTGCTGTCGAAGTATAGTTCATAAGCCTTCTTCACCAAAGGTGTTAATTTTTCCCTCTTAGCCTTAACTATGTATTCTCCACAGACATAACAAAAAGTATCTGGGTGTTTAACGCACTCGCGAGGCATTGTGACAGTCACAAAAACACTTACACGACAGAAAGACGCGCACAAACTCCCTGCGCCACGCTCAAACCTGCAGACAACTGAGCAACAGTAGAGGGGTAGCTGGGAGGGAGGAAAAATACAATGTTGCCAGACTTCAATCTCTGGCATGTTGCTTTTGCATTGTTTGCATTCTATATCAACATACAATATTGCTTTTAACTCATAAATTGCATTGGGTGTAATTCAAGCAATTCTGACCATGTTTCTTTTCGCCATAAAAACGCTGAAATTTTACAAAACAATCGTTGACAATTTACATACATGGTAACTTAATTTAGCAAAATCTTCTGAACTTCTGTTCAGGTAACATCTGTGAGTATTTTACCTGAATGTATGAAGTGTTTGTTACTGAGTTTACGTGTGAGTATCGCAAATGCAAGTGTTACAAACTTTTCTCAATTTCTCCAAATATTAAATTTTCCCGTTCTTTAAAATTACAGTACTTCTACCCTCTTTTACTCCCCTTGTGTTTGAGCTATCTCTCTGATTTTTTAATATATTACACCTGTATGTATAGGGTATAGGTTACTGAGCTTATGTTTGCGTAGTGTGACTGTCAGTGTTGCAAACTTTTCTAAATTTCCTAAAAAAAACGTTTTTTCCAGATTTTTTAATATTTGTTTCTTCTTCTTCTACAAATTGAGCGCGATGTGTCCTAAATGTTTACCATTGGAATTTGCGTTCCATGAGCTTTCCAACGAGGTATCATTTGTTATTTTGGGGTAGTTAGGAAAGGAGCACAGAAGCTTCAAACCTGCAGTTCTGTGATTTCCTTAAAATTTTAACCAAAATCTACTATAACTGACATTATTTCAAAATCTGAGGGTGCAGGACCAAAATTAAGTTCAGATTCGTTTTCAGCAGCTCAAAAACTATAAGGAACACCTTGTTTCATGAAAAAAAAAAGTTTCACTGTCGACCAGTGATAAATTCACGATAATTATTGGCCATCTTTGCAAAGTTTTCTGGAATTCGTTTTCTTTTATTTGTGTCTTGTATATTGCCTCTTCTTCTTCGGTAAATATTTATGGACCCAGACGTATAGCAAAAACATATTGTATATCTTTCCAAGTTGATTCTTTTCATTCCGTGTGCCAGGTAGAAAGAGAAATTAAAAATAATCTTGACTTTGGTCGTGGGTGGATTTCACAATGATTAACCTGAGACACGCAGAGTGTCTGAATATGTTTGTATATATACACTCAGACTCTCAACTCATTCACCTTTCTAATTTTGGAAAGTTGAACCATCTTCTTCCTTGCGAAACATTCGGGAAATTGTCTCATCTTCACTGCTGAACAAGAAACTAATATTAAAAAAAATGGAAGAAAAGAAAACATAAGACTCTGTAAGCTACGTGCTAGAGATGATTGAGAGATATATCACGTTCTCTGGTTATTAGGGTCGGAAGTTCGGAAAGGAAGTCCTTTTTTTTCTTCAGCTTCTTGTTAGTAGATAAGATTCAATTTAATTAAATTCTATGTTCAAGGCAGTAGAAATGCTGTGGTAAATGTCAGTTTGGCAGCATTTTAACTATTGCTACAAGACGGAGAAATATCTCTTAAAAAGACGAAAGATTATAATATGAGATGATTCCAAATATTCGTAACGTCTTGTTCTTATATATATATAAGTTATAACTGTGCAAAAGTTCAAGATTTTAAGTTTAACTTTTGGATTCTACGCTCGTTTATGACGGATATTACACTTAAACGATGGATTTCACAGTAGAGAAGGAATGTGTTGTCATAACAGTTTTATCTTCACGTGTAGGCCAGGATGTAGCGTACACTCCCCCCACCACCACCACCACTATGGACCCCCTTCCCCCAGGACTAAACGAAACCGACTGTTTCTGGTAGTTTTCATCATGAGAAAACAGATTTCGGATGTTAACACGAAAAAAAAGTGGCCCTAAATCCAAGATGGGGTCCAAAATGGCCAACTTAAGTACCCACATGTATAGACAAACAAAAGTTGGCATGAAGAAGTAAAATCAAGAGTAGGTTATAAGGAAAATACGAAACATTAAAAAGTCGCCATCTTGAATCCAGTATGGCCGACAAAAATGTAAATGAAAAGTATTCTCGGCTCGAACTGCTCAAGCTAGAGAAACGACTGGGGGACCACAGGGGGAGTACGCTACATCCTCGTCTAGTAGTGTATTTTACTATGTCAAAATATTTCATGGCCTATAGTTCTAATAAATTCTAAACCTATTCTCTTTGTGTCTTACAGATCTCTGTAACGTGCTGAGTTCCACGATTTGAAGAGAAGATATTTTTTTGTATCATGGCCACAAAACGACGCGTCAGTGGGGCACGTATCGAAGATAAAGAGAAGAAAAAGCTAATTTGCATTATTCACTCTGACGGAATCAATCACGGCTTACATTTACATTTGTGTCACTTACATTTGTGACGTGAAAGATCCAGAAGAAGGGATCAAGTTTTGAAGAATTGTCCGCGATAGACGGTTACTATAACTCACGCTGTCTCAACACGGAATGGCTGCTGTATGCGAAGACATACCAGATGAAATAGGAGAACATCACAACTATCATCACGGATGTTATCAAAAATTCACAATGAACTTGAATAGACTTGAAGAAATTCCAGAGTCTGAACCATCATCGTGGAAACATCACTCTCCCCGTAAGAAGTCTTCAGAGAAGCAAATATTTAATCCGGACTGCATTTTCTGTAATGTAACTGGCAAAATTCATGTTACCATCTGTGGCGTTCGAATAATTCAGAACACATCATCATTTGAAAGAGACTGTTGGAAAACAGTGCTTGAAGTTGTTGAACAAAAAAAAGATGACAAACTTCTTCTCCGCATTAGAGGATATTATGACCTGATCACTTGTAAAGCTAGATATCATAAAGCTTAAATACCGTCTATCGCTGACATGTCTTAAAAACTTGACCCGATTTTCTGAATCCTTCGCGTCACAAATGTAAATGAATGAGCCCTAATTGACCCCGCCAGAGTGAATGATGCAAATTGGCTTTTTCTTCTTTTTATCTTCGATACATGCTCCTCTGACGCGTCGTTTTATGGCCATGATATAGAACTATAGGCCATGAAATATTTTGACATAGTAAAATACACTACTAGGCGAGGATGTAGCGTTCTCCCCCTGTCGTTTCTCTATTTCGAACAGTTCAAGTCAAAAATACTTTTCATTCATAATTTAGCCGGCCATATTGGATTCAAGATGGCGACTTTTTCAACGTTTCGTATTTTCCTCGTAACCTACTCTTGATGTTACTCCTTCATACCAACTTTTGTTTGTCTAGCTCCAACGGTTCGGGCTGGGCATACTTTCGAAATATACATGTGTACTTAAGTCGGCCATCTTGGACGCCATCTTGGCTTTAGGGCCTTAGGACCACTTTTTTCTCGTGTTAACATCTGAAATCTGTTTTCTCATGATCAAAAATACCGGAAACAGTCGGTTTCGTTTAGCCCTGGGGGTTCCACAAGGGAGGGGGATACGCTACATATTGGACTAGTGGTGAAAGAGTTGTTAATATTCATAATCAGTTGAGTGGTGTTTGTGAGTACAATGCCCTTCTTGACAATACTATCCTTGATTTGGATTAGAATTTAGTGATGGGCGGAAACCAACTGAAGTTTAGCCAAGGTCTGGAAACCCTACTGTTACCACCACCGCAGAAAAACATACCTTATATTGAGTCCCTAGTCATGGACAACAGAAGTAGAAATGTTTAGAATATCTGCAACCAAACAGAATTCACGAACAGCACTGCCGAAAAAATGTTGACAAAACGATTTGAAGTTATTCAAAATCAGTTGACTTTTGGTTTCTTCGTAGCTGGATAACAAGGCCTGTCACATGACAATTGTCGCTGGTCTTCTGACAGGAAAGTGTGCTACCAATGGGTAGGAGTCTGTAATTACAGTGGATGAAATCTTTATTGTACTCTTCGATCAAGAAACAAAAGGACACCATGTTGTTCCTGCACAGTGATATCTGTCGTTTCGAAGCAGGCAGGGTGATTTTTTTTTCTTCACGGGCAAGCCTATACAATTGATAACTGATCAGGGCGGTGCGGTGACTTGAACCTTTGCTGATTGGTGGTAGAAGGTCGGCGACGTTTACTGCTTTCGTATGCCTTCTTTCGTAATGTACTTATTAACTCTATATAAACTTAATATAAACTTAGAAGAGAAAATAGATTTTTTTCATTAGTTTATGTACTTTCTGCTGAGATCCAAAGAAAAATGGCGTTGCATTTTTAAAGTCAAATATTCTGGCAACACCGCGCTAATAAATGTAGTGAGCTGAAGATACGAACATTTGTTGTAAATCTATATCGAATATAGATCCGGTGTGGCTTGATCGCACTTAAGTGTATCCCTTGGCTATTTTTTGTGGTTTTGTTTTAGCCAAACAGAAAAGGAGGCTGAGAAAGGAAATGGCTACATTGTTCCGTAAGAAGATTGAACCTATGTTTGCTAAACGAGTATTCTATGGTCTCATCTGGAAATACCACAGTTGGAACTGACTTGCAGTAGGTCAGCTCGTAGAGCGTTATGCTTCGCATTCGGTAGATTCTGAGTTCCACACCAGGGCTGAACATCCTGACTGAGGTTTATTCTAGAGTTTGCCCTCAGCTACACCACGAAAATACCTTCAACTTAAGCCCTAGAAACTCTTCCCCTACCATATCCCCGTATGAGTCATAGATGCCAAAAGGTCATAAATTCAATTCAGTTCAACACATTGGAGAAAGCTTCAAGGATTCGGTATTTTATCTTTCACAGTATTGACACCTTGTCATTCCTTTTCTTTTAATATTAATCGAAAGGTATAAATCAAAGGAAAATTTACAAAAAGTTATTTTTGTTTCAAAGTTTGCCAAGGAATAGTACAAGGTGTGTAAATATGAAACCGGAATTTGTGCATTGATGGCGTTAGCTGTCACTGTGATTACCGCAAAACTGCGTCCTTGGCGCCACTTGCTTATTTTGACTGCTGATAACGATTTGCAACTCACAGCCAGACAAGTTTCATGTCATAGTGTAGTGTTTAATAGCGTTGAACATGGCGCAATTTGTACCTACAAACTGCGATGTGCGGACAGCATTGATTTTTTGTTACAATTTGAAGGAAACTGCTGCAGAATTGCATCGCATGCTTGTCGAAGCTTACGGTGATCATGCTCTTGGTAAGTCACAGTGCTATGCGTGGTTTACAAAATTTAAAAGTGGCGATTTTGACGTGAGAAACGAAGAACGTGGAAGACCACCGATAAAGTTTGCAGACAGCGAATTGCAAGCTTTGTTGGACGAGGATAATGCTCAAACGCAACAAAACTCGCGTATCAATTAAATGTGACACGAGAAGCAGTTTTCATACGTTTGAAAGCCATGGGCAAGATTCAGAAGGTGGGAAAATTGGTTCCACACGCATTGACTGAACGACAGCAGGAAAACCAAAAAACCACTTGCGAAATTCTGCTCGCCAGGTACAAAAGGAAATCAATTCTCCATCGAATTGTGACTGGTGACGAAAAGTGGATCTATTTCGAGAATCCTAAGCGTAAAAGATCATGGGTAACTCCAGGAGATCCGGCGACATCGACTTCAAGACCAAATCGCTATGGACGGAAGACAATGTTTTGTGTTTGTTGGGATCAGAAGGGCGTGATCTATTATGAACTGCTGAAACCTGGCGAAACCGTTAATACCTAACGTTACCGACAACAAATGATCGATTCGCATCAAGCTTTGCGTGAAAAACGACCAGAATATGACCAAAGACAACATAAAGTGATTGTGCTTCACGATGATGCACCCTCCCACACAGCAAAACCGGTCAAGGAAACGATTGGGACGTTTGGCTGGGAAATCCTTCCGCATGCGGCTTGCTCACCAGACTTGGCTCCTTCCAATTTTCACTTATTTTCATCCATGGGACACACACTTGCTGACCAGCGCTTCACGTCTTACGAAAATGGCTTTATGACTAGTTTACAGCACAGGTGGCACAGTTTTTTTTGTCTGGCATCTACACATTGCCGGAACGATGGCAGAAATGTATCTCTAGCGATGGCCAATACTTCGAATAAAATAGTTCTTAGCATTGTAATCCAATCACTGTGTCTTTTCGGTACATAAATTCCGGTTCATATTTACGCACCTGGTATATACCCTAGTAGTCTACACAAGCATATATTTTCATTCATGTTGCGCAGACATAGATTTAATGAGAGGAAAATTTTACCAGATAAATACGTAAGCAACAAAAGGGGTAAAACTCTTAAGATCGTTCTTTAAACGCTTTTGTTTCAGGTAAGATGATTTTCAACTTGGAACCGAAAAACAACTCCTTACAATGGTATATACAGATACAATGTCTATACAACGAACGTCGTTATAACGAAAGTTCCGTTAGAATGAAAAGTTTTCAAAATCACCACAGAATTCTTGGTATGTAATAGAATGTTCATTACAACGACATTTTCGTTATAACGGAATAAAATCTATGGTCCTGTAAAATTCGTAATAACGGATTTTTTTTAGAGTATTTCTATGGCCGATGAATTAATGAACTAATATGTGTATTCGAAGGCGATTTGTATCAATAGGATGGATTTCATAAGTTAAAGTACGATGTGATTGTGTTGATAGTGTTTCCAACTTATTTTTTTACACTACATCAACTTTGTGTATATTTGCTATTCCCTACTTTAAATTAATATTATGTAACAAGTACAAAATGCAATGTTGCAAACTGTAAATATTATATCAGGTAACAGCATTTAAGATGGTTACAGTTTGCACCTCTGAGTTCTGCGCTTTACTATGGTTATTATCACTAAGAGATATCAAATATAATAAATGATGTAGTGCCATTAAAAAATAGTAAATTTTATATCAGATTGGCAACCTGATGACATCACATTTTATATTCACAGTACTGATACAATCATTTCTGATTTATCGGTAAATCTTATTTTTAATAATTTGAGGTCTGACTGAGGTTTTTCCAGTTTTTTCTGTCACACTAGGCAAATACCGGGTTGGCACTTTCAACTTAGGCCCTAGCCGACACTTTCCCTATCCTTTACCATCCCCTATCCCGGCGTGAGCATTAGATTCCTAAATGTCATAAATAATTTCAAAACGAGTTGGTGTTTCAAGTTGGAATCCCTGTATCTCGAAAATAAAGCTCATTTCAACAAATGATAAAAAATAACATTTTTTTTTCTTTCTTGTTTTGATGTCAGAAGAACACCCTCAAATTCGTTTTGTATGCCATAATTTGTTACCCTGTATGCATATATGATGTAATGTATGTGATGTTTACGACACTAACGGATACGAGGTGGCGTATTTGGCTATGCTGATATGAAGAGACATTAGGGTGTACGTGGTGACTACCAAATGGTATTAAGCCTGTATTTTTGAAATTCAAGAGATCGAGCAATGCAACCAGCAGTGCGAGATTTTCCAGAAAATCTAATTATTTTAACAGCGCACATCACTTAAAGTCGATGGCTGGTTTTATGGAGCTCTCTGGTTTATTACAGGAATGGGACAGATGACATTCTCTCTCTGCCTTTCTCTCTCTCTCTCTCTCTCTCTCTCTCTCTCTTTCTTTCTATAACATGAGGGGAAAAAGAGAGTGAGTCAGAGGAAAAGAGAAAGAGAGAGAGGGAGGGAGGCAGAGAGCAGAGTGATAGCATTTCTTTTGCCAGTAAAAAACTGCAGCCTTGCTGGTTGTGCATCTACCTCTACGTTATTGTGACAATGTTTTTCCCTCTTGTGCAAAATATGTTGCCATACTTATTAATAAACATTCATATCCTGAGCGTAGGGAAAAGTATCCTAGTTTTTTTCCGCAAGTATTGAAGTATTAGAGACAAAATGTTATATGAAAAGCACTCTTTCAAGTTTTACTCCGATCCTAATAAAAAGAAAAGATCGATTGTCTCAACTACTGTTACCAGAGAACTCCTCTTCTCTCGTCTTCAGATGAAGTTGAATTTTTTACACTTGTCTGTGGCTGGATTCGAATTTACAGTCGTACAATCCGTCGCTTTAACCACTACGATACGATGGCATCCGTGGAAGAAAAAGACGTCAATTATGCACTCCACTCACACTGTTTCTTTCAGACATGCTTTCGAGGAGGCTTTGAACCCCCACTTCCGTGGGATTTTCAACCCCTCTCTCGAATTAATTAGCCTCAACAATTATATTACTCATACGCATACTGAAATACGTATATAATAGTACGTTCTATAAATATTCTTCATGTTATTTTGAGGTTAACTAAGGAAGTACGACATATTGTAAACTAACATTACTGTTATTTTATCTTTTAGTACATTGGAGTCAAGATGCATTGTTTATAATTTTCGTGAGCCCTCCCAGGAGCCCCCCCCCCCCAATGAAATCTTCTGAAAGAAACACTGGCACTTCATCAACTCGGATATGGAATGCAGTGACATAGGCAGTATTTTTATCACGGAATGACTTTAAACACTGCATGTGTGGAAGTTTTACCTATCACCTGTTATTATTCCATTGCAAAGACTTAAAAAAAATGCATGGCATAACGCCAGTGCATAAATTGTAATTACAACAAAACTCCTATTCACGTACCATAATTACTGTCTTTTTCTCTAGATTCAGGATGAAATCGAAATAGTAAAACTGTACTGTTATCACCTGTAACTCGATTTCTCTTAGTGTATGCTAAGATATTCGCCTTATCACATACTAGTGTCCTTTCGCCGTACTAAAAGGCATTTTAAGTTCAAGAAAACAGGAAAATAAATGGTAATCCAACGGAATGAACAATTCCACTATGAATAAACGCAAAACTTCCAATGAATAATTTGCTTCTGGTGTTTAGATAGGAAGCATTTCACTTAAGTACATTATAAGGAAGTAGGTGTTCGTGATGAAAGCTGGCTTGATCTTGCCCAGAATAGAATCCTATGGTGAACGTTTTTTACGGCGATGAACTTGCGACTTCCTTGAGCCATAGAGTAACTAAGTAAATAAGGACTAGTGATGTCTGAACAGCAAAAAGTTTTCTTCAAACGCATCGCTACGGGACAATAATAATTAGTCAAAAATAACTTTTCTTACCAAGCAGATTAGTCTTGTTATTCTAAGGTCATAATGAAATCCCTAGATGACTAATATTACTGATACGTTTAACTGGATTCTCTCAATCGAAAGTTGTCAGTATGGCTAGAATTAAAACCAGGTTTTTTCTTTCCCTCCTTTCTCAAACTTGAAGATCACCTATAATACTTTTGAATTTAGAATTCTAACAAGTGGTGAAATACCATGATTATATGCTTATATCTTTCATTGAAAGAACATGTTCAAAAGTTTTCTTGCATGTTGTAAAAATAACGGTATTTTTAGTAGACTAACTCTGGCGGTTTCATTAGGTTTAGAACAATTGACACCTCTTTTGAGGCTACAGATTGAATTGCTGTTAATATCTTAAACAAGCTGCTGAGCTTCTAAGGATGTGGCGTACAGTTTTTTGGTAAAGTGTACTCCGACCCATTACAATCAATGGACCCCGGCAGGAATCGAACCATCTGACCACGCCTTCAAAAAGCGAAAGCGTTAACTTCTCGGCTATCCAGAGGTCTAAGACCTACAGAATTTTGGATTGCACTGCTCGATTATTTTTATCGAATAAACCTTAGACTCAGGGAAGTATTTAAAAATGTATTTAGGGGAGCGTCAAGAACCTTTTGTGAGGGTTGTCCATAGCATTGATATAGGTAGGAAATTGTGCCAAAATTTACCTTAATTTTCAAACTTACCACTTTCAGCTTGTTATATAATGGGAAATTATTATGAGGTATATCTATCTTATATGATATCTTAGTTTCTTAATTCTGATATAATCTTGCCATCCGACTAGCATAACTGTCAACGAGCATGATATAAGCTTGCTCGCATCTATTCAGACGTGTGGTTCCTTCTGTATTCCTGATGACGTCATGACTAGTTAAGGTACCCTCTTGGAGGTATTCTGGCTTTCGCACATAGAGTGGGGCTACCTTAACATACAGCAAAATCTTGGCCTAGAGTGTTCACTGAAGCAAGACTTTCCGCGCAGTAGAGAAATAAACCAGAAAGGAAGGTAAAACGATTTTATTGCCAACTTCAACTAAAAGTCAAAGTTATAAAGTTCTATTCAAAATACCTACAATGCTCTTTTACCTGTATAGGCGTTACATAAAATTGATGTTTCAACTTCTCACATTGGAGTCTTAAATAAAGGTATTCACATTAACTGTAAAATACAGTTTTGTGCAAATTATATGACACTCCTGTAGCATCTAAGATTTCAGTACATAAGAAATATTCGCAATTTAGAAGTATCTTTAGTTCGGACCCGTTCAGTTTGGCGCCATCGTTTCGGCACCGTAATGTTTCGGCGTTGTAACGTTTCGGCGCCAGAGTTTTACTAAATAATCACACCAGGGAAACTATTGTATTAAAAGAAGTATGTAACAAATTTGTCCATAAAATGCGACAGAAGAACAGATCCAGGGGCTGTGTTCATAGAAGAGATATAATGAGACGTTTATATTTCAGTAAGCACTTGAAAAACATAATATTCAATGATTTTAATTGTGAAGTGTTTCTTTCTGGCGGACTATAGGTATCAAACTCAGAAACAAAAATCAATATAAAAGAAGCTAAATGCATAATGTATGAAGTGTTGTGTGAAGCGAATACGTTATTGTAGGACGCACAGAAATACGTTGAAGCACTATTAACATAGTTACTCGAGACCAGATGTTTACTTCGGACCTCATCAAATCTTTGTCTCTGAGATCAAGTTTTACTTCCAGTCTTATAAGGAGCCACCATTGGTACTTTCTAAGCGAGCTGAGATTACCACAGCAATAAAAGCCTCCAGGAGGAAGAAAAGTATTTTATTATATATGCATTTTTCTTTCCTTCTACTACACTGGACACTCCTTACGTTAGAGTTTAGACAAGGATGTAGATAGGAAATTGTAGTGTTTGATTATGTTTTAAAAGTAGTTTTTAAATATGTAATAATAAGCATATATTGCTATTTGAGGAGTTTACTTTCAAAAGGGGTTATATCCATTTTGGTCTCTCAGTGAGCATATTTCTATTTTCTGGTTCATTTCTCAAACACCTATCGATATCTGCAATGTTTTTCTTTCAATAAGGTTTCTTACAAACTCTAACACCCCTTTTTCAAAGAAACTATTGTATATATTGAACGGCGTTTGAGAAATGAACCAGAAAACACAAATATGCTCACTGAGCGACCAAAATGGATATAACCCCTTTTGAAAGTAAATTCCTGATTTAACATTTTTATCTTGTATGCTGATTTGGCAACACTGGTTACGGTTTTCGCTGCCTTTAGTTAGTGTTACGTTGTGTGCGTTTCCTTTTATTCACTTTAATTGTTTCACAGGTATTAAAATTAAAGTTAAATACTTTCTATATAGCAATGTTGTGTGGAAATTGAATTTCCGGGGCTCTTAAGTCCACAACAAGTCAAAGCGAATCGAATGACTATCATGTTCGGTCTCAGTGACGTCGAAATACTTATTTCGCAAGGTTTGATCTAAATCCAGCTCTCATGGTTGGGATCCTCTCCTTGTGAGACTTAAGAAATAAAAGAGTAATGATTTCCAATATTTTCAAATTTTCTCACCTCGTCAGGTATGTTAATAATTTCCGTTTTTATCACTTGGCGCCGAAACGTAGCGGACCCTCTTTAGTTTCCATCCACCTTTTTTTGTTGCCATCTATTGTTCACATCTATAACTATTCAGCCTTACAGTGAAAAACAAAACACTTCTCCCTGTCTTTCGTCATGTCTTATCAAATTCAGCCTTACTCAGTTCAACAGCAATAACCAGTTATTTCAGTGCACGAAAATCATACTGGGTATCATATTTTGCACCATACTTAACGTAAGCAATACAATTTGTTTGTTAATCGTTGGAATAATACGTAACTTAAAATATTTCGCCACGCAAACATCAGGTAGTATTACATAACATCACGTTCACAAAACAATGGTATCATAACTTTGTAGTATTTAGTGTAAATGAACATAACATAGCCAGTGGCGGTTCTAGAGGAAAAAACTGGGGGGACAAACTCTCAACGTTGCATATATTATAGGAAGTTGGTAGCGCGCTCGACTTTAGTGCGAGCGGTCCCGGGTTCAATTCCCGGTGGGGGTTCAAAACTTTCGGTGTTGACCCAGCATCGTGAGGACAATTGGGGAGCTGCTGTGAATAAAGGACAGTGGCGATCACAGTGAGAGCTTCGGCTCTCCTCTTCTAACCCGCCTGGTCAGCGTGGGAGCAGTAGACCAACTTCTCCCTTCGGGGAAAGACCTCATTCAATAGTGGATTGAATATGGCTTTGATATATACAGTATATATATATATTAAAGTGTTTCTATTTTGATGCTGTCCTGCTGTCCATAATCTACATTCTCTTTCTTTCCTCTCTTTTGGCTTCCCACCATTCGTTCCAATGCGTTTTTCTGTACAAGCTCTTCTCAGACAATGACCCAATAAATGTTTGTTTGTGTGGGTGGCTGTGATACACATTAGTCATTTTCAGTCAATTTTTTAAAATCGCATTTTAATTCTCCTTAGGTATATCTATGAAGGAAATATGTATGTTTAAAACCTTTATCAGTGTAAGAAAACAATAATTAGTTGAAGCAAAAAAAGTGAGCATTCTAATATTTTTCATGAGTGCATGGAATTTATGGAATTTACAGAGGGAAACTTATAGTTAACTGCCAAATTTACACTGGATAAAATGACTTGATTGCACTACACTACATTTTACACTACATAAAACGGCATTAAGAGTCCCTCTCTCTCTACACACACACACACTTAAATCTATAAATACCACAATGAATATATTGTATAATTCAACACCAATTTCGACTAAATAAGATGATTAAAAAAAAAAGATTTCTACTTTTTATTTGTAGGTCGGACTAGAATTTCCTATATTATTTTTATAGTAAGAAGTAAGTCGGACAACGATTAGCGTTCTGTTGTTTTCGGTATAAGCTACTGGTGGTATAATTTCGAAATAACACCGCATTGCCTATAAGCAATAAATTAAATTTTTAAATGATGTGGTCTTCCCTTTGTTACAACGTTGTTGATAGTGAAGACTTCTAAAAGGTTTTAAAAACAAAAAATACTGTGTTACATAACCAAAAAACAATAAAATACCTACTTGAAACTTGTTCTAAGAAATTAAAAAATCGTTTAAAACTCGACAAAATGCAGTCTCTAACATATACTGTGACTCCTTCCCCCACCCCATGTTTATAGAAAAAACTTATCATGGTACACTTCACTTCATGTTCAAGAATCCATAACATTAAACTTCTTGCAAAATAAATAATCATTATACTAAATATTTCAAGACAATTGAGGATATTAGTTTATCTTCACTGCAAAAAACTGGGGGAGCCCAGGCCCCCCCGGACCCAACCTAGAACCGTCTCTGAAGATAACTCTGAATTAGTTTTCACATTAAAGCAGCGTATAATAATTTTTGAAAAGCAGCATAATAGTAATCTTTGAGTTATTTACATTAAAGCTTGATTAACGTAATTGGCCTCAGTTTCAGTTAGCTTAGATTCAATAAGTTTACACTACAAGCGTTTACCGTCATTATTTGTCTTCACGCTGGGATAAACTTTAGTTTCCGTCAGCCCGTCTAAACCAGCCTAACGTCATATTCAGTTGCGAAGTGAAGTAGCTTACAGCTGACATACAGCCGGTATATGTACCGATTCCCAGGACACTACTTTTCTATACGCCCTAATCTACGTGTAGTAGGGTTCTGAGCATGGCTTCCGCCAATATTTTCAGTTTGGAGGCGTGTACAGTCAAAATTGGGAGGGTGTAAGTGAAGTTTTGCATGGTTTCTATCGATTTTTCACAGCAACATTTTTAAAATTGGGGTAGTGTAAACTACTACCCCAATTTCTACAGTGTAGTGTGGTGTAATCGAGAATTTGGGGGTGACACCCCCCACAGGAGGGTGACGGATTCACTGGTTTTCAGTCAAGAAGGAAAGGATTTGCCATTTCCCGTACGTGCGCATCCGACACATATTTCGTGACCCCAGTTGCCAATCCCCATCTGATCAATTAGAAAAAATGCAACCGAACCGAAATCAAAGTGCATATTTATGACATGGAACTACCATTATAACTATGAGCGCATAGGTTAACAAGAAGTTTTTTCTGTGCAAAATAATTCGGTTGAGTTATTAATAATATTAACTGTGAGGAGTCCATAAATCATTCAAAACTCTGAACTCGCTGGTTCAGAAAGAACTGTAGTGATATGAACGTTACAGGTTTAATGTTACAGTACGTATGGGACGTTTTGATAGCTATGAGACTTGCTTTTCGTCTTAGGAGAAAATCGAAGAGTTCATTAAATAAAACGTCTGTCTGTTCCAAGTTTCTGGTCACGGGGAAAGGAGAAAGGTAATGTGTAGTCTGTTAGTATGTAAGTATGTATAAGAAGTGAGATGAACTCATCGAATCTCTTGGGATATCCTTGAAATCGCATGAAATAATGTTATAATCGAAGCTCTAGATCTACGAATTATTGCAACCGTGGCAAAGTCATTTGTATTGTGCTTACTCAAATAAACTTACATCGAAACAGCGTCCACCAGATGCACCCAACTGTCGACGAACTTGTGCAAATGCCCTCTTTTTCCACCCTTCCCCCTATATACGGCATTACATATGCATATTCTGCGACTAGAAAATCTCCAATATCAATTTACGCCGCGATCGTAGAATATCATATTTGCCTGCTTTTTCGACCTCCAAACTGTATCTTCCTATAGAGTGAAATATGTCGAATTAACACAAAACAGTGTGCTCCTCTTATTAACTTTGCGATCCTATCCCATCATATTTGGCCCTTTTCCACCTCCTCTATACTCTTTTTAGAACAATTTGACGAATTCACACAAACTATAATGTCATATTTGTTTACTGAATTGAGGAATGAATTTACCCGAGTTCAAGGACGAATAGTGATTACACCAATCTTTGTGGGGAAAATGCCTTAGTTTCGCAGCTATAGGTACCAAAGTTAGCGAGACATCGTATGACCTTACGTAATACAGTATATCGACAAATAATGACTTAAGCCTTGGTGGCTTAGTAAATGACAATCGAAGTTTATCCAAAGAATGCATTTGAGTAATATTTATAAGTTAGAAGGTTTTCAACAATGCGGGACACTTGATCACTAATCTTTTATTGTAAGGCGTAAAGAAATAAATAGTTTCCTTGTAAAATAAATATGTTTAAGCTCATGAATATATTTTTGCCTTGCTCCTTTTTAAAAATAAATATTGAGTGAGATGATTTGAATTACATTATCCAGCAAAGTCACAACGTTTCGCGGCACAGTAGTGTGCCGCGGCACACCGGTTAAAAACCACTGACCTCATTGAACAAACCAATGTTTTTATGCACAGAAGGCAAATACTCGTAATGGTGTATTTATAAGTTTTAATCTTGCCCTTTTTTTATGAAATACACCTCGAGTTTAGTTTAACCGTCGGGACGGGCGTAAGCCATAGTGCTGTTACCGCCCATAAAATTCATTTTATCTTATCCTTATCTTTAGTTTAACCCACACTTCTCGTCAAATTCACTTTCTCTTCCCACCCTCTTGTCCTTTTAGACCTGTTTCCCAAAGCTACAGTTTGTCTTCTGGATAACGGCATCTAACTCTTGTGCAAGGAGCGGCTTCAGGCACGGGCAAGCTTTAATCTGTTTGGTAAACAAGGGATTAAAGCCTTACCAAGATCCCTGATTGCCTCGGCTGTACAAATGGAGCTGTGCTGTGGAAAAAATTACTCGGGTACACATTTCCCCTATTTCCAGAGAGGTGAAAGACCATCGTATCAATTGAAAGTAAAAGAAACATACATGAATGAAGATTTAAAACCAGTTGCTAGATGTCCTTCTCTCTTGTTCTTTAATTATTTTTTTTAAAATTTTAATATTATTGAACTCTGCTGTGGTTGCCTGTGTCTTAAATTTCTTTTGTTCTATCTTCTTGAAGCGGGTTCTACTTTATTATGTGTTTGTTATACTGTAAGTGGCTTACATTTCTAAATGATTAACGCCCACGTACATGGATTAGTGGACAAAGTTAAATTACCCGAGCCATTGCCTTTCTGTGCAATATCAATTTTCTTTTCCATCTTACAATTAGTGGTATTTGGAAGAACATTGATATCTGTTCCCTGAAAACCAGAACTGTGTAAATCCAATTTTGGCCAAAACGTTATTAATGTAGTTTTGTATAGTATCGGTCGGAACGTCTCACATAATGGTTGCATGATTCTTGTTGCGAACATAGTAAATAATGAAAAAAGGAAGTCTAGTATGTGGTTTGCCCATTTAGTTTCTATGTGGAAGGAAGATTTTTTTTCCTTTTTTCTTAAAAACAAGGATTTGTGACTTACGTGGTTTTGGCTCTTAATTTAATATATCTCATGACAACTGAAAGTCAATTAGCTACGAAGAGTTTACACTTAATTTCAATTTTAATCTGAATGTTAATGTTACAGGATTTAAAAATAGTTTGAAAGTGACAAGTTATATTAAGGGACTTAAAAAACAAAAGATATCTACCTAGTATAGTTTCCATTAGATGTCATCTTGTGTTCTAAGGATTTCGAAAACTTAAACGAAATCACAGTTAATATACCAAGCTACTACCACATTTTCAGAACTTGTATTAAGCGACTGTTCTGTGCAAGAAGAGGAAACTGACAAGATGTAAGTAATTAATTTTAATCTAACAAATGGATTACTGCTGCTTGATTCTTAGTAGTCTATAGGTGAAGGTCGTTGACAAGGAGTCAGCCGTTGAATTGAAACATAAACCCCAATTCTGCTCACTCACTATCTTCTTAATATGTTTCTACTGAAGTTATGATTCGTCAGACTTAACCAGTGTGATTCGTAACTTCGTGCTGGTATTTTAAAGGTTAACTTTGAAGCACAATGTGTTCTCTCAGCTATATGACAGGAATCAAATAGGTTCGTGAAGTGTGCTGACATAAGTCTTAAAAGCACATGACTGGCATTTAAGCTGTCTGACGCTGCTAGATTCTTCATAATGAAGTGTAAGCGATAACGTTGAATTAACATGGGAGTGTATTATGTAATACAGGGTGTGGCATAAAAACGGACTTTTTAAATGCAACAAAACTGATACTGCGTTTTGTTACAAAACAAAATATTACAAACACATCCACTGATTCCTTAGACATTACCATTTGTAAAATATACACAATGTTCATGTTTTGAAAATGATGCTCTGCAGATGACCACTATTTCGATGTTGACACTCGGACAATCTGCGTTGGAAATCGTCAATAGCACGTTCCAACATCTGAATGGGAGGGAATGTTTCTGATTTTAATACGAATATTGTTTTTCAGCTTTGCGAATGATGTGTGGGCGTCTTGCATATACTTTCTGTTTAAGGGACCCCCACAGGAAGAAATCACAAACTGTTAAATCTGGTAACCTGGCACGGCAAGAAATGCCACAATTTTTTTTTGAGCTGATACGGCTTCCGAAAAGTCGATGTAGGGTTTCCATTGAAATTTGCGCAGTGAGACCAAAATGGCTACACTGAAGTAGCGCCATCTTGCTGGAACCAAAACTACTTATTTGAAAAGGAACTGTACAAGTTGAGGTGCGAGGAATGTGTTTATCATGTCGGCATTATGTTGACATATGACCTTTTCTACTCGTCCGTGCGCATCTTCGAAAAAGAAAGGACCAATTATACCCATTGAAACACACACCACACTGTGACACTCTCTGTGCAACGGACCTTAAGTCCACAAAGAACTGAAAAATATCCATATTGAAATCAGAAACATTTTTATTCAGATGTTGGAACGGGCCATGGACGATCTCAATCCCTGATTGCCCAAGTATCAACATTGAATTTGTGGTTACCTACAGAACGTAGTTTTCAAAACATGCACGTGACTGTGTATATTTTACAAATGGTGAAGTCTAGGGATACAGTAGATGTGTTCGACTTTTTTAAAAAATAAAAAAATAAAACGCAATATCAGTTTTGATGCATTCAAAAAAGCCTGTTTTTATGCCACATACACTGTATTATTTTAATTCATTAGTACTGCTACTGCAACCGTGGAAATTTGTGGTATTGAGCAGGGCCAACTCACTGCATGTAAATAGTTTGATCGTTTTCTATTTGCAAACCCCAATTTGGAAGAGAAGCACAATACCGGTAAAATCCAGTTATAACGAATTTTAGAGGACCAGCGATTTTATTTCGTTATAACGAAAATTCGTTGTAATGAATATTGTGTTGGAGAACACGAATTCGGCGTGGATTTCAAAGCACTTCATTCTAACGGAAATTTCATTGTAATGACGTTCGTTGTAAAGGAATTTTACCTGTAGCAAGAGAGGCAATTGAACGCAACTCCACTACAAGAGCCCGGATTTAGTCAATAAAGATGGAAACTTCAGAGTGCGGTATCATTTTACTTTTTATTTTTTTTTTTTCTATATTTCATATACAACGTTGTAATATACAAGTTCCTGATTCTATTTTTCTGTTAGTGTGAACGAGAAAGTGCTCTATCCAGTCATAACATTTGCTTCAAAATTGAATCAGGAATTCGTTTACTATATAAAGTACAGAAACGAAAAAAACAATTTGAAGTAAGTAAAATTGATATAGTAGTTTTTGGAAACATAGCTTCTCAATTAACATCTGCATGACGTGTAAGTATAAACACTATGAAATGCTGTCACAGAACCTAACATCAGAACAGGCCTCGAACGAGCTAAACTATTAAATATTGTTTGATAATCCATGTAGCATGCAGTTTCGGCAGCGATTTCTCATTCACTGAGAATCCCCTGGCACAAAAAGCACACAAAAACTTCAGCAAAAATGAACTTTATATGAACGTCGAATGTGAACTTTATTGAAACCTACTGAAAAAAAACTGTGAGCTTTCTGTGTGCTTAATTTCTTTTTGGGTATCTTACCCATAGTGCATATTTCGCACGCATTAAGTTCATGCTTACTGCAGTTCACATATCAATTATAATTCATATAATACCTTATCTTGAAACTGAAAATAAGCTTGCATTGCCAAAGCACAGTCTAACCTAGATAGAAAGGCCGCTAGTGCACAGATGACAATTTGGTAGCGCTTCAGTTTGAATTTCTTAAATGGAAAATATTTATAGATTATGTATTGCATTGTCTTCTCAACCAAAGAAACTTCATATGGTACTTTCCATATAATTCCATGTAAGTAATTCAATTGTATTTACGTACATTAGTACAGAAAAAATAATTTAGAATATTTAAAACATAGAAAAAAATACATCTTTAATAAAAGGGAAGAGGAAGTTGTAAAAGAAGAAGCGTATCCTAGACCACAAAGTCTTAGAAGAGATGCGCACAGCTGCTACTGGCCATTAATGGACAGAGTAAGATCGTATCAAGAGTTAAAAAAAACTTAACACTCTGCTTCCGCGTATGCATCCTGATAAATATCATGGAGGTGTAACTGAAAATAAAGAACAATGGTACTCTTAAGATCAGGAATATCTTCACATAAACAGGTGAACTCAAACAGAAATGTTAAATATGCAGCATTGTAGAAACGTTTAATATATTCTTATTTTAAGGAAATATTTCTTAATTGAAAATCTATCTTAATTCTTCCCGTTTGTATTGCATCGTTTTGCGGTTTGTATCAAATTAAATTAACTATTTTTCTTAACAATAGCAGTTCTTCCGATCTCATTTACTGAATCTATTATAATTTGCGAACCAGACTGGAAAAGTATTTATGTTATAAATTTTGCATATCTCTCCTTAAATTTTATGCTCATGAAATACAGGCACGTACAGAAGTTGGTTTTGAGTGGGGTCCACTGCCTTCCTGAGGGAGCAGGGGTCTAAGATGTGTTTGGGTAGAACATTTATGTAAAAATAAATAAAACACCTTAAATTATACTAATTCTGCATAAAACTGAATTTCAGGTAGAGTCCGTACCCCCCTCCCCCCTCGGATATACCGCTTAAATACGTCTCTGATGAAATGTAAGTAATGTGTACAAAGAGAGTGTTGAGCTTACATAATCTTTCTGCAAGGAAGGTACAAAGATTTTTACTTAATTATTTTTTAAGGATATTTTTTTTCTTAAAACTACACTAAGTTGTCTAGTCGTATCGTTTTATATTGCCCTTGATGATCGTCCTCACACAGTAGTAGAAATATCAGTGATATAACCTCTACAATTCCTCTTTGGTTGGAAATTTATATATTATATTCAGCCTTCACGTATAGAAGAGAGCTAAGATGCCGCTAATAATCAAGGACCTGGTCTGACATTGACGGGGAGACGCTTAATGGTAAAGTGAAATACCAGTAGTGTTATACTCCTGAGACATTAATGAGTGTCGAATGAAAAAATAGGTAAAATTTAAAACATCATTTAATCAATTATTTGAAAGTATAAAAAATTATGAAACTGACGCGGTCACATCATATCCGTGTTTATATCTCAAGTAGGTATCTGGCTGATTGCCCCTACTACTCTATGAATTATTTATTGGTATCAAACTTTAATCAGACTCAGGTCAGATCAAACTTTAATTCGCACTCACAGTAAGGCACTAATACACGAAACGAAAGTGCTTGAAATCTTCTGGTTTTCATTATAAGTAGTTCAAACTAGGGTCATCCTATCACTGCTGGAGTACCTCAAGGATCTGTTCTTGCACCGTTATTATTCAATCTATATACTTCCGATATTCCAACCCATGTTCACACTAAATTAGCTACCTTCGCTGATGACACAGCTATTTTCGCTTCTTCTCGAAATCTCCGTTACTCCCACTTATATGCTCAAAGACATCTTAATTCCATCGAAGATTGGTGTACAAAATGGCGAATGAAGCTCAATGCTGATAAAACCACCGTTGTACATTTCTCTAAACGATACACAGGACTCCTACAGCCACTCACGCTTTTTGGAACGCAACTCCCATATAGTCAACATGCACGCTACCTTGGAATTGATTTGGATAGAACTCTGTTATTTGGTCAACATCTCAAAACTATCGCCAGTCGAGCTCTAAATCGTCTTCTTGCCTTATATCCAATACTTCGCAGTCGTGAACTAACAATTGAAGCCAGACTCAACACCTACGTCATGATGATTCGTTCTCTTTTGACATATGCTGCCCCTGCATGGCAACATGCAGCACAAACTCATCACCTGCCGCTTCAACGTGTCCAAAACCGAGCAGCTAGGATTATCACAGGACATAGTAGAGACACACGTATTGCACAACTCCATGAAGATTTGTCTCTTCCGATGCTCAAAGATGTCATTGATTCCCAATGCCGTTCCTTCTGGAATCGTGTCAACAATTCACCTTATCCTACCTTAAACACCTTGGGCACTGCCCAACCAATCCGTCATACTCACCGCATGCCCCATCCCAGATAACCACTCTACTTACACCACAGACCACCTGTCTGAAACTTATGATTAATCACTCCAACTTCAAATCATGATCATTACTTTTTATGGAAGGAACTTTAATCCAACTCAGCCTCACTGACTTAACTTAACATCGTTGCCTCGCTTATGCAATTGCTTTCCTCTCTCCTTGCCTCGTCAATCATGCATTACATTCATTGACTTAGGGATGCGACAGTTGCTCCCTAATCAACTCATTTATTATATCTCACATCCCGCCATTAATAACCATATGGAAGTCATGAGCTTTTAGCTCGACACTTCGCACATCTAAAAGTCATTCTTAAACTCGTAACTCGTAACTCGTAACTCGATAGCGGATACTAGGTAGTTATCTATCCGGATGTAGTATATCTGAATGTAGGATATAGTAGACATGAATTTTATCTGATATACGGATTATTGGTTCTTGCTAAAGTGAATAATGGATATTATGTTATCCGATATACAGATTTTCTTTTAGCTAACCCTAGTCCAAATGTCGCAGTAAGCTCTAAATTGCACCCACTCCGTCCAGCCTACCAGTGTAATGCGATCCCAGTGTTGTCAGGCGTAAAACTTTGTCAAACTCAAAAAGGTATTGAACATCATGCGTCACCAACTCGGAACAAGAAGTTAAACGTTGTCATAGGAATGAGCTTTTCTTTTGTTAAATCTTTTGTTGACATTACAGTATAAGAATTGAACACTATTATCAGTCTCCATCTCCTGACTTCAGAGGTAACCATAAAATAGCTCTAGGAAAGTTTCGTAATGGTATTATCTTCATCATATTCAGCCGTCGGGACGGGCGTAAGCCATAGTGCTGTTACCGCCCATACAATTCATTTTATCTTATCTTATACTCATCCGTTTTCCATCCACTGCTGGATAAAGGCCTCCCCCTTTTCTTTAAAACTTATCTCGGTTTGTTGCTATCCTCATCCATATAGCTCCTGAAAAACGCTTGATTTCATCTACCCACCTTACATTTGGACGTCGTCTCCGTCGTTTCGTTCTAGGAATCCAATGTAGTACATTTGTCGTCCACCTTCCACCTGTTCGTCTAGCTTTGTGACCGGCCCATTTCCACTTCATCATCTTCGCAATCTTGATTAAACCCTCTACTTTTGTTTGTGCGCGAATCCATCCTGTCTTCCTCCTGGTTATTTCTAGCATGCATCTCTCAATTGCTCTTTGTGTGACTCTCAATCTTTGAGTCGTTTGGGCATTCAGTGTCCAAGTTTCACAGCTGTAAATCATCACAGGTAAAACACATTGATTATAAATTTACGCTTCAGACACATTGGTAGTTTACTTTTGAAAATAAAGTGTAGCCTTCCAAATGAACTCCATGCCGTTTTACATCTTCTATTAATTTCGTCAGTCAACTTGGCATTTGATGTTTTCAGCTTGCTTAGATAAACATACTCATCAACAATGCTTATTGTCTCTCCGTTAATCTTTACTTTCTTCTTTGCAGAATGTTGATTGTACATTACTTTCGTTTACTTAAATCATTTTAAGGCCTATTTTCGAACTCTCATTACTCAGTTCTTCCATTCTGGTTTGTAGTTCTTCTGCGCTTGAAGCAAACATGACTATATCATCAGCGAATCGTAGGTGATGAAGATATTCGCCATTAATTTTTATTCCAACTTCAACCTAGTTTAAATTTTGGAACACTCTCTGCAGGGCCACAGAAAACAGTTTTGGGGAAATTGAATCTCCTTCACTTACCCTTTATCCCTTTCCCAACTTTAATTTTTTTACTTCCTTGATGTAGTCTAATGATAGATGTAGCAGTCGAGTAAATGTTTCGCAGTAACTTGATGTATGCACATTCGATTCCTTGATGTTCAGGTGATTTAAGTACTGCTGACAAGGAGACCGAATCGAAAGAATTTTCAAAATCTATGAATCCCAAACATAGTGGAAGTTCATATTCATTAGTCCTTGGCATAACTTCATTTAATGTTTGTATGTGGTCCATTGTACGAAATCCAGCTTGTTCCTTTCCCTGGTTAAAATCTAAGTCTCGTTCAATACGATTCAAAATAACTTTGGTGAACATTTTGTATAGAACTGACAGTAAACTAATTGGTCTGTAGTTTTCGACGCGTTCTTTGTCCCCTTTCTTGTACAACAAAATTATAACAGCATTATTCCAACTTAACGGTATTTCTCTCTTTCTTAGGCACATCCAGAATAATTTAGCAAGTTCATCTTTCATCGTTTCACCTCCCCATTGAAACATCTCTGCTGTGAGTCCATCTTCTCCTGGAGATTTTCCGTTCCTCATCCCTCAAAGTACTTTATCCACTTCTTCATTCATTACGTCTGGAAAATCTACATCATTTTCTTCTGAGTCTTCATTTTCTAGTTCTTCTTTGGAGTAGTACAATTCTCTATAAAAATTTCCAAATATTTTTATAGTTTGTTCCTCATTTTGTGTTACGGTCCCGTCTGGTCTCTTAACTCCAATTAATTGCTATTTTCCAATCATGAGCTGCTGTTTGGTTTTCTTCAGGCTGTTGTTTTCGTCGATAATATTTCTTACAAGATTTTCGTTATATCTTCGTACATTCTCTCTTATTTTTTCCTTACGGTTTTATTTAGTTTTATGTACTCAATCCTCTTTATGTAACTTTCCTCTTCTTTCATTTCCCTTCTTTTCTTCGTCAAGAGTTTAGTTTCTTCTGAGATATTTTGCTCTCTTTAATTCTTTCTGGTACCTGCTATTCCTTGGCTATTTCTCTTATTATCTTGGTCAGTATTTTATTTCTGCTATTGATATCTTCTTCATCCTCTAACTCTTCCAAGGCGCTGGATCTGTTGCTTAGTTCTATCTCGAATGTCTGTCTGTGTTTTCCTAGATTTTCCAAATCTAAAAGTGGCGGTTTTCCTCTGATAAGCTTCTTTCTCTCCAGTCTCGTATTTAGTTTCAACTTACATCTCACCATCCTATGATCACTCGAGACTTTGAAACTGTTCAGAACAGACACATCTTGCAGATTTTCCCTGTTATTCGACAGAACGTAGTCTATTTCATTTTTTGTCCCATTTGGGCATTTCCATGTCCACTTCCACTAGGACAGTTTCTTGAAAAATGTATTGGAAATGAACAGTCTGTTGGCTTCTGAGAATTCCAGTAACTTCTCTCCTCTCTTGTTAATTTTGCCAAATAAAAAGTTTCCCACTTTCGTGTCACTGCTCTGCTTGGTTCCTACTTTCGCATTGAAGTCTCCCATTACAATTTTGCAATGCGATTTGCTACTATCCAAAATCTTCTGTATCTCCTCGTATAGGTCTTCGACTTCTTCCTCCGGGTGTGATGTTGTTGGAGCATACACTTATATAATTTCCATACTGTATCTCTTGTTTATCTTTATTACTACCCGAGCGATTTTATCTGAAATTCCTTCAATTTCTGTGATCCGTGTCTTCAGGTCCTTATTAATTATAAAGCCAACGCCTGTCGGTTTTCCATTTTCTGTTCCTTTGAAGTAGAACGGTGTGCCCTGACGGTAGTTCCAACTGTTCTTCATTCTTCCTCCACACTTCTGATAGTCCTATGATGTTCCACTTAATCCTTGTTAGTTCATTTTGCAATTCTTCTAATTTGTTCTCTCCTGCAAGTGACTGACAGTTTAGAGTCGCCACGTATAGGTCTGTTCGAGTTGCCGTGTCGGTGTCCTGGCAGTCTACAGTCCAAACCCGGGCATTTTGACCCTCTGACTTCCTGGAGGACTGGCCGTTGCCAGCAGCATTCCGTCCTCCGGACAATGAAGTCCTGCGAGGATGTTTCCTTACTTGTACCATCATGTGTAAAGAAATGAGGGGTGCTGACATTTGACTCACCACGATGTCTGCTAGTGCGGGTTGGTGATCAGCCCATCCATGTTCGTTCGCTAAGCAGTTGTTTGGGTACTAACAGGCCCCACGACATGAACGTATGGATTGACATTAGGCGTCTACCCCGGTCGGTTCCCTTAAGCCTTAGCAAGAGGAATTAAGGGGTATCCTTCCAGTTAGTGGCAGAAGTCTTTTGGGGCGACAGTCCCCGTTTCCCGGCCCGTAATAGTATATAAACTATGAAATGAGAATGCATGTCAAATTGTTAGTTTTCTATATCTGAATGTGGTGCAAAAATATTGAGTCCGCTACCATGATTTTCGTCCGACCCTGCTGGAGGGTGACGAATTATTATCAACGGTGAGAAGCAGTCCTGGAGCGAAGCTATAAAAAACTGTAGTGAGCAGCAGGGGCAGGAGCATGTCATGTAGACATCTTTATCCTGAAGGTTTTCTACTTTTAGCTCTCTCTGTACTGGGAACTTTTTAATCTCGTTCAAGCTGTAAACTCTAGCTGCATTCCAATAGTAGAATTAAAAATTAACTGCCAAAATGTTCTAAATTTGAAGTTGCTATAGTAGTAATTTGAATTTTCCAGCGTACTGTCGATTTCCGAGAATTGGGGATGAATTGGAAAACTTTCATTTTCTTTTCGTAAGGGAGGAATTACAATATTAGGTATTTGCCAAATTTACAAATGAGTCAGGGATATTTCAGCTTTCCAAACCAAATGGTAAGTTCATTTTAACAACAGGAATATTGGTGGTTGTTATTGGGATATTTAACGGCTTAATTGCAAATTGATGTTTTTTGACATAACGGAATAAATGTATTTTTTCGAGTTTCTCCGTAATTCTAACCTGCATAAGAATGTTAATACCGAATTTCACCCTTGGTAGCCAAACAGAAAATGGATTTTCGATACACAGGGAGTGGGGCGTTATTGCAGTACACAATGATATAATTCCATTTTTTTAAAAATTCCAGTGTTTCCCAGTTCCCCTAATCTTCATGCCGAATTTTAATATTCTAGAACATCGAAAAGTACATTTTTGATGCCAGGGTTTGAGAATGTTATTGTGGTATGTGACGGCGTAAGCGTACTTTCCCCGTTTTTCCAACGTGCCCATAAATCATCACCGTGTGTATTGAGATATTTCAACTCTATAGCCCAAAGGGAAGTGAATATTCAACACCTGGGTGTTACGGAGGTGTTATGGAACAAAGTTTGATTTTTTTTTTTTTTTTTTTGTCTAAATTCTGAACTGGCTACAAATCTTCGTGTCGAATTTCAACTTTCTGGGCCAACAGAAAGTACTTTAAAAACTGGCGAAAGGCTAGACAGATATGTATTATTTTTTAGGAAATTTAAGTAGATATAGTATAGTTCTAAATAAATATCACAAATTTGGAACAGCGTTTCTGCCAGAATTTTCAGTTTGGAGGGTATAAAGGCAAAATTAAGCGGGTGCAAGCAGAGGTTTGTAAAAGTTCCATCGATTTTCAACCGTTAAAGTTTAAAAGTTGAGAATGTGCTGGATAATTTGAGGGTAACACCCATCCCCCATCGAGATGTGTGATATAATCCCTGATGATGAATTATAAGAAATCACGGCTTGAAAGTTGAGAGTCTCACCACTACTTCCTATTCATGTTTTATTCCATGATCATGTAACATTATTACCTTTCATTTTCAAAAGAAAAGTTTGAGCTATATCACTCGCTTCTGTATAAATACGCGCAATTAATTTAATTTTACATTGGTTAGACATACATTGGTTACTACGGAGAAATGTGTCCGTTCACTACTGGAAACAGAAGACCGCTGTGATATTTTAGTAGTTCACAAGCCTTCTTGCAAGTTCCAAAGCTGAATAAGCATTTGATTGCCCTTGTGCAAGCATTCTAACCGAACCAAACCTAACCTAACCTAACCTAAGCTAACGTGGGACATAAAATCTGAAGATGAAAAATAAAAGCAATCTGAATTACGTCAACGGAGCCTCTAAGATTATTTTACGACAGTATTCAGTTCATTTGGCAGCGAATTCTCAAATTTCGTTGAATTCATGAGGAACAGAACACAGCCCAAAACAAACTACCAAAGCGGTAAATTCCAAAGAAAACAAAAGCGTCAACAACAATGTAGAGTGCGGCGAATTTTAACCGGCATAGATCCAAGCACTACTTGGCATATGATCAATATGCATCCATCCCGTTTGTAACTTCAAAAGAACAGTAGAATACAACCGACAGTTCATTGCACTGTGTAAATTAGTGTGTGCCGCCTTTTTTTTTTTTCTTTAGAAAGGCGACTCGCATCTTGGTGCATCTTTCCACATGTAGTGACTGATATTGAGACATGAGAATGTCACGGCGCATTTCCTTGGGTGATTGTTGATGTTTTTGCAAGACTTTCAAGAAGAAAGCTACACTTTTTTTTTTTTTTTTGTTTGTGACTTGCTTTTCTCCTTTAAGTTCTGCCCCTCTGTTACCGACCGTCAATTTTTGTGGTGCATATAACTGTATGTGTGTATAAGAATAGTACACCTCTCTGCAGGCTTTCTCTCTTTGAGAGATAAAACACCTTTAATTCTCTTGTTCTAGGAAATGCGTCCTGGACGTCAGAGCAATATGTGACGTGTTAAAAAGACCATTGTGTACCATAGTTTTCCTTCCTTGAGAAGTGAATTGCCAAAACAACGTTTAGAGAAGCGACTGACTGACTCACTCCAGAAACAACAACACCACCAGGGGTAACATATAGAGTTGTGTGTGGATGGACGTTTTCTTTCTACTTTTTTTTTTCTCTCGTACGAAAGTCTTTCGTCTTCAAATAGCCCGGGTTTCCTTCACGAAAAATAAACTTCCGCAAATTCTGAAAAAGGCGAATGTATAAAGCTTATTCAATGACTTTCTTTATGCCTCGCTCATTAAGAAAGAAAACAGAATTCAATAAAAAAAAAATAATAAAGTTAAAATAAACGATTCGTTCTATACTTAAACGCTATGGTTCTGAAGTCAAGCACCTCGAGTATAAACATTAAAATATTTTTAGATATTGTAACACTGACCTCATTTTTTATTCTCCACTCATACCGCACGCTCATGCCATGCCATTCACACGTCTTTCTTTTATTGGACACTGCATGAAGTGGCTCACACATGTCATATTGCCTTCGTATGAAAGGATATCGAATTCTTTTCTTTTTTCGATGTGTTTCCCCGATCTACGAGAAGATCAAATTTATGGTTTTGTCTTGCATCTGGTGGAGAAACAGAAACTACTTACAGTTAGTTTATTCTTACATCACGTAAATCCTAGAATTACTTTTGGGTCTTCGATAAATTCACTCGAACAATGTTCGATCGGTTTAGACTTTAGAGGTAGTAGACGAAAATTGGTTGTATTTTTTTTATGGACTACCGAAACAACCTTATCCTCAGTGTACACTCCCATTTTTGTTTGTTTGTCAAGATGAAATTGTAAACGCCTACCTCTGTAGCTGCGTGGGATTGGGACCGTCATAATATGGTCATAGTGAACCAAATACCTCATATAAATTTAATATGAACGTTCCGTGTGGTCTTCCCGACACTCGTTAACACCAAATCGGCCTGTAGCGTCAAAATATTTCGATCAGACTTATAATACCATATAAGCTTCAACTTCTGAAATGTTTGGTAGGTGGTAATCCAAACGATTATTGTCTGCACTTCCTGTAAGCCATCTTTAGCAGCGATGAACTTGGCACATGGGTCTCGAGCCATTGTTACATGGTCTTGGCTTTGTGAACCGGCGCTGACAAGTCCTCTTGCATTATCCAGTGCTTCCCCCCCCCCCCCCC
>JAGDQP010012928.1:37555-49075 GCA_022664845.1 Lepisma saccharinum | reverse complement strand
TACATGATATTGTGTAGATATATAATGAGTAATCCTTTAAGTGACGATAACATGAGTGCTGATGGTCAGGATTATCATCCTGTATGCTGTAATCGCAATGGTGCGATAATAAGTTGTACTGTTTGTATGCAACAAAAGCATCTACGATGTGAGCGAATAGCGGCTGACTTAAAACCTCTGTTAGAGTCGCGATATATTTGCAAGGCATGTAGGTCAAGTAATACTGGGACAGTCGAGGATGAAACTGAGGACGGAGTTCGCGTTGATTCCGACTCTAACGAAACCGAACCTACCGGTATCAGTAATCAGGGTACTTTATTGGATGCGCTCACTAAAATGATAAGTAATCTCGAAAGTAAAATAACTACTCAAAGTATCGAGATGAAAAACGAAATACGTACGCAGTGTTCTAATCTCGAAAGTAAAATTGCTATTCAGACTACCAAGATGAAAAATGAAATATGTGCTAGAATGGAAAACTGTATACGTACTCTAAATACTAATCTTGAATGTAAAATTGATGTGCAAGGTTCCAAGATAGATAGCGTTGTGAATGACATGGATGCGAGGTATGATGGAGTACGTAGTGAAATCGCAAGTGTTTCATCTAAAACCGAGTCTCTTGAAGTCCAAGGGGAAAGTTTGCGTGTCGAAGCTGAAAAGTTGCGTACTAACGCAACCGAACCTGAAGACAGGGAAACTTGTCTTAAAGAACCGATAGTGAGTAGTGATGCTCAGTCATTCTCTGTTTTTATTCCTGGTAATAGTTTAGGATTACCCTCCATGACTACTAACTCAGTAGAGACTACAAGTCAAGGTAAACCAGTGTACACGCTAACTACTACGACTGGAACGAATATGCCTAGGATTTCGTCCCGTAGCGAGGACTTGTTTGAGAATAGGAGACGTGTCGATCAAAGTCGGATGTTGGGAAAACGAACATGGCATGAGGAGGTGACCGATGATGCTTTTCTTTTTAGGTCTGAACCTTTTAAGTATCGCCATCTTTCGGTTGCTTCTTCGCAAATTCCGTGTTCTCAACAACCCGAATTTGATCGAGATCTCAGGTTTGAGTTTCGTAAGGTAACTCCTACGCCGATTTCTGTGGGTTGTCATGTTAAACCTAATGAAAGTTGTGATCCCTTGAGACCATCGCAAAAGGAGGACACTGTGTGGCCTCAGTTAGGTCAGAGTAGAGTGGTAGAGTGTAGTTGTCGTACTCTAAATGTTCCTGGAGGTAATGCGGCCATCAGAGAAGTGAAGTGTGGTTGTTCACAGGTAATTGAACATATGGGAGTTGGTCCTGTTTCAAACCGGCCGTGTTGTTCTCGCGGAGTTGATTTGAACACCACGGGCGTCCTTCAGCCTGATTGTATGGGAAGGCCGTGCCCTTGTCGTGTGAATCGATCCGGTGATGATAGTTGGGGGAACAGGATAATCTCGTATCTCATGACTGGGGTTGATGTGGGGAAACATAACCTCAGAAACCTGAAGCGATTTAATTGCTCCGAGCAGCGCAGGCTAGAATTACTGCTTCGAAGCAATTAAATCGAAGACTTACTAAATGCATGGCGGTCGCATGTATTTAGTATTTGCCATATTGCAATTGAGCGTGACGATGACTTCACGTTAAGTCATGGTTGATTGTGATAGGTTTTATTTTGTGTGGAAAGATGTGTAATTAAATATTAAATATTAATATGTTATCTTAATCATTATATGTGAACTTTAAATAATATATTCATATCTAAATAAAATATTACTAATACTTATTTTCTTATTATCTTAATTACTAATTATTAATTTTCTTTAATATATTAAATACTTTTCTTTCTTAATTACTAAATGGTTTAATCGCCTTTTATTATTTTTCTTTGGTGTTTTGCGGTGCTAAGTCTGGCTCGTATGTGGGATGTGTTTGTTGATATATCCAGTTTTGTTGAGAAGAAATTCAATGAATGGAGAAAGGTCTTCTCCATTCATTTCATTTCTTTTTCCTGGCCCTGGGAGGAATGTAACAGCCTAGTTGCTGTTCCATTTTTTATTTTATTTTCTCCCCTTTTATTTTCTTAGTCTCCGTTTTGTTTTCTTTCAGTGTGTTCTCTTTAGCTCATTCTCTTTGGTTGGTTTTAGACTCTTTGAGCGTGTTCCGCTTGGATTTTTGTTTGGATTTTTAATCGTTATCCATCCAGGTTTTCGTTAGTCACGCAGCAATGACTTGGATCTAACGTTTGTTTTTGATTGGCCCTAGTCAATGCTTCGTGACTTGTTTTTTGCTGATTGGTGTGAATCAGCCTTCTTCTCCGTTTGCTGGGAGAACTGCTCTCCCACGCCATGTTAGTTTAGTTCCAATTTTTTAAACGAAGCGACTAGATGCATGGGCTTTCCATCACCTGTACTTCCTAAGTCCTGTCTACGAAAGGTAGATATAAATACTAAATTTAACATCATTTTCGATTTTCGTCTGATTTCGTCTATTCCGATGCAATATATTATTCATATTAAGAAGAATTAAACCGATACTAGTGTTAACAGGACTTTTCAACATTATCATTTCGGAATTTTCACCGTATCAAATTTATTAGTTGTTTCGAGATTATTTGTCAAAATGTTCAATATGTTCTAAATTTTAGTATGGGGCCGCTATTGACCGAATTCTTACATTATAAATATCGGTTCGTTAGGTTTCAATAATCATATGCCAATTTCTCGTCTCCAGTTTTTCCAAATCTATTCGAAATTCCCGGTTAGCCATGTTTGACAGCTACCGCATATTTTCCATACTTGATCAAATTAGCAACATGTCTGCTCGATTATCTTTGCGTACCGTTTTCATGTTAACAGTAAATTTTAATTTATCCGACATGGTTCGATAATTTTGGTTTTAACTCCAGCCACTATTCTCCAATGAAAAAATCATATTTTATAACAATATTTTGTATTTTCAAAATTTATTTAGAACGTCTTTTGTATAACGTAGTAATCATTTGTAATGACGTCACAAAATTATTAAGATTAAAGTGATTCTTTAATTACCATGCATTTTGGACTAGAACTTCTTTCGTGTAAGTAATACTGTACTAAATTTTTTCTAAATTGTACAACAATATTTCGGAAATAATTTGTGAAAACATCAACGAAATTTGTTAATTATTACAGAAATTATGGACATTAATGTGTGACTACATAACTTTCAGTTCTGCTTAATTCATGTATACCAGCGATTCAAATTTGTTTGTTTTACAATTCAACAGTAATTCTGTTCAGATTCTGATAAAGTTATCATAGCCGAAAGCGCGAAATATGTAAATTCGAAGCAATAAATCGAAATTCTGAAATTTTTATATTTCTTCGAAAACAATCTTGAGTTCATATTCAGTGAACGTAGTGTAGAAACCTCTCAGTTAACCAGGTACGATCTAAGGCATTAGTTCATAATCCTCGTACAGTGTTTGGTAATATTTAAAATGTGCAGTGAGTTATTTAATGTTTAACTTAATATCTATTGGAAATTAGCTATGAATCGTTACGTGAAGTTGACAGCAATTGATACTATACTATTTATGTGTTTCGGTAAACTTGTGATGTTATTTTAATTAGATTAGATCGGTTCATAAATCCGTAGACCAGTGGTAGGATTCTTTCGCCAGCTGAGAAGTGATGACTTGGGAAAGGAACTATATATCGAATTTCTGGTTATTTCTGCGTTGAAATATGAAGTGACTCCAGCATGTGATTTGTGTAAATATATATTATTTGCGTTTTGCGTTATGACACTACGTTTGGATTGAGTTGCGACCGTCATTCGTTGTGTTTGTTCGTCTTTATTTCAGGAATTGCGATTCCAGACTACAGGTGTGGGCCCTACTAAGGTAAAGGTAAGACATGGTCTTTTGCCACCCTGTAGACTTCGAAGTGAGTAAAGACACCGTATGAGTCACATATGAGTCGTTTTGCGTATCATCGTTTGAGATTATTTCCCAAGTAAAGATTTGCGTTTTTCTTTCTTAATCTGTCGCTAATCTGAACCAGCTGGTACTTCGGAATATGAACTGACGATCTAATTGAAAGATTGGAGGTGTCGCCTTACCAGTATTTCCTCCCTCGATCTAAATTATTTTTTTTACAGTGATCACAAGGATCTGGAATCCTCTTTCCCAGATATTCTTAAATCTGGAAGGCATTTCTGCGCCGCTCGTCTGGGGTGTAGAAAATGTTTGGAGCTAGAGGTTAAGTTAGATGCGTTGCGTGGGTACTCTAGGCTCCTGGCGACCCTATTTGTCTGTGTGATCCACTTTTGGGATCGTTAGGTTGGGGTGCGTTTTCACCTTGTTAGTTAGGGAGAAACTTGTAAGCTAATTTAGACCCACTTCCACATAGCAGATCAACTTAAAACTTTGCACGCATATGAACTACCGATGAATCTACAGGGTGGTTCTGGAAATCAGTAACAGGTTCATAACTCAGCTCCTAGTGCACAAAATCTTTAAAACAAAAAATGTTTAAATCAAAGTGAATCTGCCGAATCACACGGTGATGTTTCTGAAAACAGTAGCGTCTATGGAATGCCGGTACCTTTACGGAGGGGATAACTTTAAAAATTTGAATATAAAGTGGTGGTGGTGGTGGGGGGATCGATGTTGCTTCCGTTGAAACAAGCGCTAAATTTTTAACACTTTTCGATAGCTCATACTGTTTGGCAGCTAGAAGACCTAGTTAGTGGTCAAAATTAATATGGTGTAGAGGATTTTCGGGACTTTTCAGGTGTTGTAACTCAATGGGAATAAAGATTCCAAACTAAAGTGAAACACTAAATGGGTTATGCGGAATCAAACGGTAAAATTTTCGAAAACCGGAGCGTCCTGGGAATACTGTTACTGGGGGGCAACTTCAAAATTTTTAACAGAAATAATGGCTAATTTTGCTTTCTTTGAAATTTTAACAATTTTCAGATGAAATATTGTTTAATATCTCGTAATGTTTGGCAATTACAATAATTAATTGGTAAGTCAACACTTAATTTACCAAGTAGTTCTTGTAACTGGTGAAACCGTGGAAAATCTGTCAGGATAGTCGACCGTGGCGTTCGAACTCACGTGCCTACCTATTGCCGCTCCGAAGCCTGCGACATTACTGTCTGAATAACGAGGGCTGGGTACGATCTGAATTAAAGTTGTCTGTAAAGATGATGAAATTACCTGTAAGTACTTCTAATTTCATTGATTAAGTGAATACTATTTCTTCTCTCTGAGGACGTTCAGATATTATGTAAGCACATCTTTAGTCATTTAATATAACTTGCCCCAACTTTTAAGCAAAAATAAGCAGATATTTGACCTTCTGATTTGTATTAGATTGGTGCATAAATTCGTATCCTTTTATAACGCTATGATTTTTATCTACGTTAGCCCTGTGCATCGCACAGATTGTTTCACAGCTGTTGCTTGACTTGATCCTCGAGCAGAGTATGCCGGGAATTGTCAACTTTGTTTACTTGACACTCCCTCTACAAAATAGACAAGATGTGCACCGGATTCAAATACACTGTTTTCACGAACAAAAAAACTTCCGTAAACTTTATTTTATAATGGCCAGTCTAGTAACTGTTGACTTCGACCCGTCACGATAGATTATGCCCCTTGTTAAAAGATACCCATGCTCCTGCCGGGACTCAAACCCGGGACCTTCTATGCGTTTTCACGAATACAACACTACGAACTAAACAATAACGATGGAATAATGGACAATGAACTCTTGACTTCTCAATTTCATTCGTGATTTCCTAGTCCAAAAAAACTGTTTAAATCAACACTAATTAAACACGTCTTTTTAAGCAATCTTAAGTAAATATTACTCTGATTCCACTCCCGAATGTCAGCAAAAATAATCAAAACTTGAATCCTTATCTCATCCCAGAAATGCATTCGTAGCTAATAGTTGAACGTTCCTCTTTTCTTAATTTTGAATTTAAATATATTTGTGACGTTTATACATATATGACTCAGACCTAGATAGGAACGGTAAGAGCATGCAGGAACGAATCGGTTACGTTCAAGATATAATTCCGCCATTTTTCTCATGTGTCTGAGAGGAAAAACAATTGGAAACCTAAATCAAGATGGTCGCTTGCTGTTATCGAACCCAGAACCTCCAGATGGTCTCTACCAACTGAGCTACAGTCTCTTCTTTACCTCAAAATGAAATTGTATTTTCTAGCAACAAGGAGTTTCGAACACAGTGAAGTTTCTTCAATGATGCCCGTGTCCTAACTTAAATCTGCAGAAATTTATCCGAACAATTATTTGTTGTTTGCGTGCTCGCTCTTTCTGCTGTACAGTTGTCGTTTTCATAAACTTTCTTCCTGTACTCGGATCAGACGTGGTTGTAGCTCTTTTCAGTTCCGAATGCAGGTGATCAAATCGCGAACTAACCTATCAACAAACACGAACACAGACAACAGACACGTCAGTCGAATGGTAAATGCAGTGGCGCTAACTGAAGAAGTTTCGTGTGAATGCAAGGCCTGAAGCACTTTGCTATTCTCCTGGTTAATCGCCCAGCTACGAACGAATAAGAACAACGACAACTATAATAATAATAATAATTTGAGAGGGAATACGAATATTATGGTAATTGTTTTGGTCAAAATGTTGAGAAACTAAATGTGAAAAGAGCACTGAACTATATGTTTTCACGAACTGTGAATGCTCCCTTTCGCGATCGATTAATTCGGAGATTAAAGAAAACGAGAAGAAAGAATAGACGCACCACGCAAAATGGCAACGAACTAACAAAATGGGTATAAAGTAGTGGAATGGCTAGGGTTGCCTTTGGATTTATTTGTTAAATATAAACTTTTGGTAGAAAAACACGAAGTCTATTATTATCTGATTCGGGTTACCCAGGGATTCCACGGTGATTTTGAGTTTGGGGGGTATAAAGTCCACATTGGGAGGGTGCGAGTAGATTTTTGCTCGGTTTCTATCGATTTTGACAATAAAAAAATAAAATTGGGGCCAGTATCTCAAAAGGCTCCGAAGTTTCCTTCCGGACTTCAACAATTTCAGAATCGATTCTTTCTATATCAGCTTTCATTTGATTTATTCTAGAACGAATATCCTTTACAACTGCATGAACACTACTGATTTTATACGTTATAAATTGGATAGTATACACCGGAGCTTTCAAATCAGCTTGTAACAATACTTATTTTCTCATCCATAATAGTTTCAATACTCTTTATTCCGCCAACTCATTCCTTTCGGAAAGAAGACGTGTTGAGTGCATCAATCCCAGGGATTCTGCCATGATTTTTAGTTACCCCAGTAGCACACATAAGTGTTTCCAACGTTGATTTTAGGTTCATTTCGTTGATTAACCGTTACCGGTTGAAAAAACATACATTTAGTTTTAAACCATATTTCAACAAAGATATCATTGCGTTCATAAGGCATTAATAAAACGTGTATTCAATATATTATTTTCAAATATGTATAGATTTTGTTTAATGTGTTTGTTACTAATGTTATGTAAAAAATATAATTAAAAAACTAAGTGAATGACACAAACTAATTTTTATGTTCTCATGTGCACGTTGAAAACAGATTGAATTTTAAACTATATTTCAACGAAGACAGAATATCTTTGATACGGCATTAATGTGACGTACTTTGAACTATCCTTCATACTGTCCTAGATTTGGTTTCACACTTCTAATTTAATTACTGAAACATTATAATTAAAAGCAAATACAATAATATTAACTACATTTTCATGTTCTCATTTGCATGTTGAAAACAGCTTGAATTTTAAACTATATTTGAACGAACATTTAATTTCGTTAATGTGAAGTGTTTTCAACTATGACGTACATTACGCTTCATATGCGTTCTTCTAAGGCGACATAATACAGTTATTGAGAAATACAAATTTAATAGTGCAGCCATGGTCAAGGTGTTAAATAAGAAAAAATGTGCATAACAAAGAAAGAAGGAAAGTATCTTTTTTTCTCATTCTTACATGATGGTGAACGACGCGTAGCAACTCCATTCTAAACTGCATGTTAATACATATACCGTAATAAGCAGTGGACTCTCAAGGTGGATCTATGGATTAGGGGATAAGACGACGAGATACCAACGGGAAGTGCAGAACGTTCCTGTTTTCGAACCCTACAGCAGCCGCTGGGATTATTTACTATTTAAAAATTAACACAGTATGTCATGATGAAAGCAACGGATAAAATGAAACTAAATGTGTATATACCAATAGACCGCGTACATGCTCTGTTTTGGCCAATTAAACCAGTTTCTTCTCAACCATTATTCAACTCGAATAAACCGTTGAACAAACATACACTTCAATACATTTACAACGTTAACATTACGTTTCGGTACTGATGTTTATTCCACGTATTTTCAACGTGTGTGTGTTACTAGAGTATGGGGCAAAGTAAAATCGAAGCAAAGTTAGAAGGAGCAAATACAAATTTTTAGCACTTGTATCGATTATTAACAGTAAAAATTATAAAGGTGGTGGTTGTGGTTTGTTTGTCTATTTCGAGGGATGACATCCGCCATTAGAGTGTCTGGCAAAATCCCTGATCAGGGCTTCTTAGCTGGCGGGCCTAAGAACACGTAGCGTCGAAGTACTAGGATCTTCAGTGTGTGTATGTACTTAAGCGAACAGAAATGCGTAAATAAGCGTGAAATTCGTTTATATTTAGTGAAATAACGAAGAGCGTAATATCATTTTTTAAATATTAAGTATTCATTATCATGAACGAACAATTATAGTGTAAGTTGTACCGAGCGACCGTAGCTCAGTTAGTAGAGCGTCGGTTTAGCAATCGGAAGGTCTTGTGAACGATCTCAGCGGCCGCTCATTCGTACTTTTCCTGGGTTCTCCCCTCAGTCACACCAAATGCCGGAATGGTACTTACAAACTAGAACCCGACCGACTATCTTCCAACATCTCCCCCAGGGTATGATGCCCACGTTAATAAAGGTCAGTGGCGGCTTGATAGTCTAGTTGTTAGAGCGTTGGACTCATGTCCGCGTGGTCCCGAGTTCCATTCCCGTCTGGTCCCACTTATTGGTGTCCACCCAGTGTCGTGAGGCAAACTGAGAAGTCACGTGAATAAAGGCGTGACGGCCACTCTATCGAGGAAATCCATAATACGCCTGTTTGTGGCCAGGTGGCGCGCAATGCTGACCACACTGCCTTCACTCAGGTGGACGCAGTTCCACCAACCACGTACAGATGGCAATGGGGCAGGCTCAGGACCTTTCGGTCTTCAACGTCCGTGATTATTATTAATAAAAGTCAGTATTGCAATTGATTGAGTTCATCAGAATGTACGGTCACTGTCTTATCCTACGGATATTCACGCTAGCGTTCTCAGATTAATAACAAAGAAGATTATTTCGATATTAGTCATTATAATATTTTTACTTATGACTTTTAGGCATCTTTGACTCTGCCAGGGATATAGATGTGGGAGAATTGGAAGGTAGCAGCCAAGGCTTTAAGGTTCTATCCTGGCATTCTCCTGGTGAAACTGAGAGAAACTTTGGAAAAACTCAGTGAGGATGATCGGCAGCGGGGTTCGAATCCGCGTACCTACCTATGAGTCAACTGATTTGGGTGAGTGTATCACTGTTTATATATATTTTGTTCCGATGATGTTCTGAACCTAAAATCCATAAATCAATTGAATTCGTGCCCTGATGAAATCCCTAACGAGAATATATAGCTATTGTGATGCTTGGGACTTTTTCGTAAGATAGAGGCCATTCCTCAGATGAAATTAAAATCTCAAGCATCCTGTTCCGATTTACTCTTTCAATCACTTCCCACCAAACGAATACAAGAATAGCGCCGTAATCAAAGCAATATCTCCTTCCTTGCCTACTGCGCAAAGTGAGAATAAAATATTTGTTTAATGCGCTCTTGGAACGCACGTTGCAGATTTTGCGAACTATATTATTTCGGGGAATTGCACAGCCATAATTTTCAAATAATTTATTGATTTGTTATTAAATTGCGAAACGAGCTTCTAAGGACTGAAAGTAGTATTTTGGTAAAGTAGGTTCCGAAACACTCAGTTCAGTGGACAAGCATGAATTGAACCTGTGACCAGGCGCATAGAAAGCAAGCGTGCTAACCTTTCGGCTCCGAGTTCTCATTGTCTTTATGTTAAGGAGATTACACCGCTTCGGAAGTGAATATTAGTTTGTCATCCTGTAAATTTTTATGTATTATTCTTTGTTCAATTGAATTAATTTAATTTATATCATTCAGGCATCTAAGACTCAGACTTGGGAAGGGGAGGGGAAATATTACAGGAAGATATCAGCCAGTGCCTAAGTTGAAGGTACCATCACGGCATTTGCCTGATGTGACTGAGGAAAAACCCTGGACGGACCTCACTCAGCATGGTCGGCCGCTGGGATTGAACCTACGACCTCCCAAATGCTAAGCCAACGCTCTACCACCGAGCTACGACAGCTCTTTTGTGATTACACTCTGTTTTCTCTCTTTAATTGGCGTGAACGGGATTCGAACTCGTCATATTTCTGTTACTAGTACGGCATGCTACCTCTGGAAACATCGTGTAATTACCTTAAAAAGAACAACAATGGACAATGTGCTACACAATATGTTACAATGGATATAGACTTTTCACTACCCTTCCAATACCAATATGAGTCCAATGTCTAACGTTCGTTGCGTCATGCATCTTCCATTAAAATACGAAAAATATTCTCTTGTGCATTCCTTTCTTTAATAGAAAATCAACTAACAGGTATCTGGTCCTACCCTTCCACTTTCTTTCATGAAGACCTTATAGGTGTTAGAATCATAGTCTGCATTGGTAACACTACTTCCGACAACTGTAAACACGAATCTTTTCGTGATACTAGCGTCATCACAACAAATGCATTCCTAGCTGCAACAGACTTTATTTATTTTTTCTATTCACAAAAAAATCACAAAGATTTATTTTCTTACATGTATTAAATAAATGTATTAAAGCTTTACACCTTAATCATTGGTTTGTCTCGAACCTTTTTAAAGCGATTTCTAGAAATGCCAGCCAGATTTGCTTTCTTTCTATTTCTTTTACTTATTTAAGTCAAATGTTGCCACAGTCTCTACACACAAACTTCCGTAACTCACTGCAAAATTTCTTATCAAATACAGCCTGAAGCAACGAAAAAAGAAGAAGAAAATTGTGCTTTTCATTCAGTTCTGCTCAGCTTTGCTATATGTGCAGTTCTTGATTTCAAGACGGGTGTGTAATGCACGCTGTTTGTAAGAGAAAACTCACAAAAGAAATAGCCAATTGCACAGCCGCTCACTGTCTTTATCACGTGACTGATAGATTGTGTGTTAAATCGCCTTTTTTTTTAAAAAAAAAGCAACAAGACTGTTCTTCCAGTAGGATCAGTAAGCTCTATGGTATAATAGTAAAAAAATCGTCAAGCTTCCTCAAGAAAAGGTTCGTCAAGCAAACTG
>JAGDQP010012928.1:0-37545 GCA_022664845.1 Lepisma saccharinum | reverse complement strand
TTTACAAATTCAACTGAGGAATACCCTGGACAACATCAATCAGGATAGCCGGGAGGTTGGATCGAGCCTGCGTGTTTTCCCATTGCCTATCCCAAGTGCAGGACGTAACTGACAGAAACTGGCGGCCGTGACAAAGATTTCTGGGTAACAAAAATAAGTCAGTAGCAGAATTCAGTATTCTCCTGTTATCAGAAAACGGGTATTGCCCTTTTGAAAGCTGTGCCACATAATAATAATATTCTGAACTGTTAAAGATTGCCCATTTTTACTTTTGTTTGCGTGGACATGATACTAATGTAGAGTTACTGATATCACTGATAACACTTTATTTTTATGTGGACCAGTTTAGTAACTTTGGACTTCGGCCCGTCACGATTTGCCTTTAGCTGTTAAGTGTTAAAATCCACACCCATGCCCCTGCCGGGACTCGAACCCGGGACCATTTATTCGATAGCCTACCGCCGCAGACCGCTCGACCACCCGGCCGGCCTGATATCACTGAATTGATAACTACACACAGGTCCTCAGTACAATAGAATTAAATTAAACTTGCTATTAATTTTTGACATAAATATACTGTAGCGAATGTCAGTTACACATAGTACGTCCATATAGTGTAATAATCTCTAGTCGTGGGCTGTGTGCAATCATCACAAACTACAATTACTATTACCAAACATTAGTGCTCTGTATTTTAATTTTTTTTACCATTAAACAATGTAACTAGCTAACTAACTAACTCTATGGCTTATGGAACTCACAGGTTCATCGCCGCAGTAACAAACGTTCGCCATTGGATTCTATCCTGGGCAATATCAAGCCAGTTTTCATCACGAACACCTACTTCTCGAAGATCTCTTCTAATATTGTCCTTCCAACGACGTCTCGGCCTTCCCATTGGCCTCTTTCCATCCGGCCTTCCAACCAGGATAGAATATGATCTTCGTTTTTCCCCATCCGAGCTACATGGCCTGACCACCTTAGTCGATTTCATTATTTTTACAACATCTGGTGAATCGTACAGTCCGTGGAGTCAGTCTCCTCCACTCTCCAGTCATTTCGTCGTGTTTCGGCCCGTATATCTTTCTCAAAATCTTATTTTCAAATACACGTAATTTATGTTCATCTGCCAGGGTCGTACTCCAACTTTCGCAACCGTAAAGTATTACCGGAAGAATAACCGTTCTGTATATTTTTAATTTCAATTTCCTTGATATTAATCGCGATGTTAGAAGTTTTTGGACTGAATAGAAACATACGTTCCCCGATACTAAGCGACTTTTTATTTCTTCCGTGACTTCATTTCTGCTTGTTACGTACGCTCCCAAGTATTTAAATTTGTGTACCTTCTCTATGACCCATCCCTAATTCCTATGTTTTTAATTCCTTCATTCCCTGTGCTTCGGCTTATTATCATGTATTTTGTTTTTTCTATGTTTACCACTAGACCTATCTCATCGCACGCTTCTACTAAGGCATCGGTGTTGCTTTGTAGTGCATCTATATCGTCCCCTATAAAATCTACATTATCCGCGTATACAAACAGTTGATTCAAACCATTCAATGTTAGTCTCTTTTTGTCCCCTTTAATTTTTAAAATCGCATATTCTAACGCAAAGTTAAACAGTAGTGGTGACAAGGCATCGCCTTGTTTCAATCCGCTGCGAATCTTGAAACTATCTGATATATAATTACTTATCCGTACTATGCTTATGGAGTCGCTGAGACACATCTCCACTAGTTGGACAAGTTTTTTCGGAGTTCCAAATCGTATCAGGATACTGTATAACTTTTCCCTTTTGATAGAATCATATTCTTTCTTAAAATCAATGAATAGCTGATGAACCGTTCCATTGTATTCCCATTTCTTCTCCAAAATTTGTCTCAAAACAAACACCTGGTGCAACGTGGATCTATTTCTTCTAAATCTCCAATTATTTCATCTACGTATACACTTAGGCGTGTTAACAGAGTATTACTTAATACCTTGTAACAGGTTGGAAGTAACGAGATTCCGCTGTAATTATTACAGTCCGACTTATCGCCTTTTTTTGTAAATCGGAACTATTATTGAGGTTTTCCATTCCTTTGGGAGCTCCTCCTTTCTCCATATAGCACGTATCAATTTATGTAGTTCCTTGATTAGTGCCGTTCCTCCTGTTTTAATTAATTCGGCTGGAATGTTGTCTATTCCTGGTGATTTGAAATTTTTCAATTTCTTAACCGAGATTTCGATCTCGATCTCGCTAGGTTCGGGAATCCACGGTTCTGCGGTATGGATTTCAAATTCCTCTGTTTCTTCCCTGTTGTGTACATTCAAAAGCTTGTCGAAATAACTTTTCCACACATCGACAATTTTAGTCGGATCGGCCTGAAGATCTCCACGTTCATTTCTAATCATTCCTAACCTCGGCTGGTAACCTTTTCTTAACGAGTTTACCCCTTTGTATAGATCTCGTATGTTATTTGTCTTCCCGTTTTCCTCTATCTCCTGAATCTTCTGCGTCTGATATTCTCGCTTTTTGTTTCTGAACCCGAGTGAGGCGTTTCGTTTCGCGTTACTGTAGTGGTTGGTATTAGCTTCGCTTTTATTACTTAGCCATCGATGCCTTGCTTCCTCATGAGGTTTAAGGCATTCTTCATCAAACCAAGGTTTGTTTTTCTGTTTCTTCTCACCTACGCGTTCCTTCGCTGCGCTCTTAATTGTTTCACGAATTGCCTCCCACATCTTACATCAATTTCATTATTAATATCATCATTATTATTACTCGAGTCGGCTAGGATTTCGAACCTATTTGAGAGTTCGAGTAGGTAATCTGCTTTTATGCTCGGATTATTTAATAGTTTCACTTCGAATTTCAGTTGTTTTGTTCCCTTGCTTTCTCTGTTCGCGATGCATAACTTTTCCGTTACCTTTATAACCACTAATTGATGGTCGGTGTCACCTTCTGCTCCTCTGTACGACCTAACATCCATTATATTGGTGTGTCTTCGTCTGTCTACTAATACGTGATCGATCTGGTTATTTATTTTTATAATTTTGGAATCAGTATTTTCTATTTGACAATCGAGTGCAGCTAGGAAGCTTGCGACAGCAACTAATCCGAAGGGAACTCTGTGGTGCAAGCAATTTGCACTGTTTTGAAAAGTTTCGTGTGGAAATGCTAAATCTCGGACGAAAATATGCTGCGGGAGGACTGAAGGAACCAGATACCGCGTATCACATATGCCAAATCGGACCTTTTGCGATAAGAGTAGCTTAACAAGAACTAAAATTAACACCAGAACATTGTTCACTAGTTGTTGTAAATATTAATTTGTAAAACTACGGTTAATTAATCGAACATGAAAATCAATTGAGGCCGCGGTGGTTCAGTTGGTAGAGCGCTTACCTCTGGTGCTAGGAGTACTCGGATCGATCCATGCCATGTGGGCTTTGTAGTGGACAAACACCGTGTGCGTGGGTTTTATCGGGGTGTTCCGTTTCTTCCCATTTTCTTCATTCCATCATCCGTACCGCCTGAGCCATAATTGCCTGAAGGCCTTAAAGACAATTCGATTCAATTCAATGAAAATAAATTTGTTGACTTTATGCAACAAAATATGGCAGCACTACCTCCATATACATCTAATGTATTTTTATCGTTGCATGAAATTTCAATGCTGCTTTCCACAAATTCAAGCCTAGAGAGTTTTAACTTTGAGGGAACAAAGTTCATAACCAATTCAAGAGTTCTATAAATGCCGATTTTTTATTTTCGTTGTTGAAATCGCTTGATTGTTGTTGTGAATATCAAAACGTATAACAGTGAAGTTATTTCAACAAAAAAAAGTCGGTATTGATCGAACTCTTGAATTGGTTATGAATTTCTTTCCTGAAAGTTAGAATTCTCTAGACTTGAATTTGTAGCAGCAGCACTGAAATTTCGTGCAATGACAAAATACATTAGACATATGCGGAGGTAATGCTGTCATCTTTTGTTGGAGATCGTTGCATTACATTAACTTTAATACTAATAACTGATCGAGCGAAGTGAGGGTCGGCATTTGTGTTGTATGTGTGTTCGCGTGAACCGACTCGGATGACACTTTCACAGATTGTTTATTAGTTCAAAAACTTTATTTGGTAAACTTTATTTTTATATGGGCCACTGAAGTAACTTTGGACTTTGGCCCGTCACAATTCGCCTTTAGCTGTTAAAATGCCCCTATTGGTTTAAATTACAGGTCAAATTCCTTTGGAAAGGAAATCGGACAAAGGGGAGAGTATGAAACCCCCTAAACGTGCAAATGTAGAAACAAACCAGAAAACTATTATTATATACCAGGTGTGTAAATATGAATCCGGAATTTGTGCATAGACGGCGTTAGCTGTCACTGTGGTTACCGCGAAACTGCGTCCTTGGCGCCACTTGCTTGTTTTGACTGCTGATAACGATTTGCAACTCACAACCAGACAAGTTTCATATTATAGTGTAGTGTTCAATAGCGTTCAATATGGCGCAATTTGTACCTACAAACTACGATGTGCGGACAGCATTGATTTTTTGTTCCCATTTGAAGAAAACTGCTGCACAATCGCATCGCATGCTTGTCGAAGCTTACGGTATTCACACTCTTGGTAAGTCACAGTGCTACGAGTGGTTAAAAAAATCAAAGTGTCGATTTTGACGTGAGAAACGAAGAATGTGGAAGACCACCGAAAAAGTTTGCACACAGCGAATTGGAAGCATTGTTGGATGAGGATGACGCTCAAACGGAACAACAACTCGCGGATCAATTAACTGTGACACGAGAAGCAGTTTCCATACTGTTAATAGCCATAGGCAAGATTCAGAATTTGGAGAAATGGGTTCCACATGCATTGACTGAACGACAGCAGGATAAACCAAAAAAAACACTTGCGAAATTCTGCTCGCCAGGTACAAAAGGAAATCATTTCTCCATCGAGTTGTGAGTGGTGACGAAACGTGGATCTATTTCGAGAATCCGAAGCGTTAAAGATTATGGGTAACTCCAGGAGAACCAGCGACATCGACAGCAAGACCAAATCGTTACGGACGGAAGACAATGCTTTGTGTTTTGTGGGATCAGAAGGGAGTCATCTATTATGAACTGCTGAGACGTGGCGAAACCGTTAATACCCAACGTTACCGGCAACAAATGATTGGATTTGCATCAAGCTTTGATTGAAAAGCGACCAGAATATGACCAAAGACAACTAAAAGTGATTGTGCTTCACGATAATGCACCCTCGCACACAGCAAAACCGGTCAAGGTAACGATTGCGACGTTTGGCTGGGAAATCCTTCCGCATGCGGCTTACTCACCAGACTTGGTGCCTTCCGATTTTCACTTATTTGCATCCATCACTTGCTGACCAGCGCTTCACATCTTACGAAAATGTACCAAAATGGTTTGATAACTGGTTTGCAGCACAAGAGGCACAGTTTTTTTTGGTCTGGCATCCACACATTGCCGGAACGGTGGCAGAAATGTATCGCTAGCGATGGCCAATACTTCGAATAAATAGTTCTTAGCATTGTCATCCAATCACTGTGTCTTTTCTGTAGATAAATTGCGGTCTGATATTTACGCACCTGGTATAAACGAATTTAATGGACTGCTTTCTGTTGTAACTTAGAAGCTTTATATTAGGGATGGCCATAATTAATAGAAAACAGAATTTTTCGAAAACGAAAAAGGCGATTCGATTTTTTTTTTCAAAAAACGTTTTTTTTAACATTTTTTTTCGAAAGACGAACATTTTTCGAAAAACTAAATTTTTTACGAAGACGATAAACGAAAATTTTTCTAAAGAGGAAAAACGAAATTTTTTCGGTAAACGAAAATTTTTTCGAAAAAGGAAAGTTTATCGATAAACCAACAACGAAAATTTTTCGGAACACGAAATTTTTTCGAAAACCGAAAAACCGAAAAACTCTACTTTCGAAAATTGAAAAACACTTTTTCCAAAATGCCCATCACTAATCGGCTCACAAAATTCTAGACAATTTCATACAATCGTTGCTGAACGATAAACACATTGCTAGAAACAATATTTTGTACTGAGAAGTGTGTTATTCTTAAGGCAATTATATTACACATTTGCCACAAATCTATACACAATCTGTATCTCACTTGTTTTATAACCGATTGTTCCATACGACACTGGTGAATGATATGATGTAACAAAAGCGCAGTAAATTTGTAAATTTTTCGTAATTTTAAATAAAATGGTGCGCTTTAAACTTTTCTGTTCCAATGTCAGTTGTTTCGTTATATTAACTTTGTAACATTCTTTGTTCGACTCCACAACCATTCGAATATTATGTTTGATCATTGTAATCACTTGACGTCTTTGCTTTGTATTTACGTGTTATAATCTACAATAGATTACACAACTATCAATGTTAAACTAGCAATCTCTTGTTCGAATTATGTGCCAAAATATTGAATAAACCATGTCCTAAAAGCTAATCTACTACAAAAGCAAAATTGGTAAAGGAAAAAATTACAAGAAAAAAGCTTAATTATAATACAATAACATTAGTTTTGGTTTTGTTACTTATGTACGTTTTAGAGAAATTCCACAGCTTTATATATTCTTGTTTTGTTGTAAACATATTCATAGAATCGTTGCTGGGTGATGCTCCTAACAATGGCCTACAATGAAATGAAATGCATATTGCTGTGCAATGCATTAATATTACCAAAATTATACAACGAGGTATTGCGAAACTGTTTTATTTGGAGCTGCATACGACATCGCCTCGCGAAGATATTGTCTGATCAAGTAACAATCAACATTAAGCAGCACACGCATCGTAATACTTGCAAGTCTCTGAAAATTTCTTAGTGCTCTAATATTGATATTTTCTAGGATGCAAGTTGATCGCAAATCGTCTAATGTTGATTCATTTGTTTCGCAGTCTAGCTGTTCAAGTGAGATCTTGTTAAAATGTCACGACGATTATCACCTATATGAATTGCGTAGATTGAGTAATATTGAAATGAAAACGATATTTTTATGATTTAACTGTCCTTTCTGCTTTAGTTCGAATAGTATTTGTTCGATTTGACGTGCATTATAAACACTATAAACATATGGTTGCACGTAGATATTGTCATATTAAATTCATTACACTTTGTAGACTAAGAAAACATTAAAGGAAACGCAAATAAGGAAACATTAAACTCGTATGATCAATTTAATAGTTAAGTCATATCATAATCAGCTTCGAATGTGTAAAGTCGTGTCTGGACTCTCGACTATGAATCACAATACATAAATTGAAGATATGACACATTGTTACAATTCGAAAACAATTTAATATCATGAGTTTCGCGTTATTCCCGTTTCGTTCCTGAGAAATCGTATGGATTCATCAAATTCTAGACATTCGTTGCTGAACGATAAACAGATTGCTAGAAACAATATTTTGTACTGAGAACGGTGTTATTGTTAAGGCAATTATATTACACATTTGCAACAAACCTATACACAATATGTATCTCACTTGTTTTACAACCAATCGTTCTATACGATTCTGGTGAACGATATGATCTAACAAAACCGCTGAAACTTTCGTTAAAATTTTCGAAATACATTTTTCGCTATTTTACATAAAATAGTGCGTTATAACTTTTCTTTTCCATTGTCACTTCTTTCGTTATATTAACTTTGTAACGTTCTTTGTTCGACTCCACAAGCATTCGTAACATTGGGTTTGATCATTGTAATCACTTGACGTCTTTGCTTTGTATTTACGTGTTATAATCTACAATAGATTACACAACTATCAATGTTAAACTAGCAATCTTTTGTTCGAATTATGTACCAAAATATTGAATAAAAAATCACTTAAAAGTTAATCTACTTCAAGAGCAAAATTGGTAAAAGAAACAAAATTACAAGAAATAAGCTTAGATATACTATTAAGATACTACAATAACATTAGTTTTGCTTGTGTTACTTACGTTTTAGAGAAATCCCAGAGTTTTATATAATCCTGTTTTGTTATAAACAAATTCAAATAACCGTTGCTGGGTAATGCTCGTAACAATGACTTGCAATGAAACGAAATTGATATTGCTGTGTAATGTATTAATATTACCTAAATTATACAACGAAGTATTGCGAAACTGTTTCATTTGGAGCTGCATACGATATCGCCTCGCGCTGATATTGTCTGCTCAAATAACAATCAACATTAAAAACCACACGCATCGTGATACTTGTAATTCTCTGAAAATTTAGTAGTGCTCTAATATTGATATTTTCCACGATGCATTCTCATCGCAAATCGTCTAATGTTGATTCTTTTTTTCGCAGTCTAGCTGTTCAAGTGAGATCTTGATAAAATGTCACGACGATTATCACCTAAGTGAATGCGTAGATTGAGTGATATTGAAATGAAAAGGATACTTTTATGATTTCACTGTCTTTTTCGCTTTAGTTTAAACAGTATATGTTCGATTTGCCGTGCATTATAAACACTATAATCAGATGGTTGCACGTAGATATTGTCATATTTAATTCATTACAGTTTGTACACTATATGTGTCATTGTTCACCGTTGATCGCAAACAAGCAAACATTGAACTCGTAAGATCAATTTAATAGTTAAGTCACATCATAATCATCTTCGAATGTGTAAAGACTATGTATCAAGTAAGGACTCTCGATTATAAATCAAGATAATTAAATTGAAAAAATGAAACATTGTTACGTTTCGGGAACACTTTAATATCATGAGTGTGGCTTTATTCTAGTTTCGTTTCTGAGAGATCATAAAATTCTAGATAATTTCATACAATCGTTGCTGAACGATACACACATTGCCTTAAACAATATTGTATACTGAGAAGGGTGTTATTGTTAAGGCAACTATATTACACATTTGCCACAAACCTATACACAATATGTATCTCACTTGTTTTTACAACCAATCGTTCTGTACGATTCTGGTGAACGATATGATCTAACAAAACCGCTGAAACTTTCTAAATTTTTCGTTATTTTAAATAAAATAATGCGTTATAACTTTTCTTCTCCATTGTCACTTCCTTCGTTATACTAACTTTGTAACATTCTTTGTTCGACTCCACAAGCATTCGTAACATTGGGTTTGATCATTGTAATCACTTGACGTCTTTGCTTTGTATTTACGTGTTATAATCTACAATAGATTACACACCTATCAATGTTAAACTAGCAATCTTTTGTTCGAATTATGTACCAAAATATTGAATAAAAAATCATTTAAAAGTTAATCTACTTCAAGAGCAAAGTTGGTGCAAGAATGAAAATTATAAGAAATAAGCTTAAATATACTATTAAGATACTACAATAACATTAGTTTTCCTTTTGTTACTTACGTTTTAGAGAAATTCAACAGTTTTATATAATCCTCTTTTGTTATAAACAAATTCAAAGAATCGTTTCTGGGTGATGCTCGTCAGAATGGGCTACAATGAAATGAAATGCATATTGATGTGTAATACATTAACACTACCTAAATTATACAGCAAAGTATTGCGAAACTGTTTCATTTGGAGCTGTATACGACATCGCCTCCCACTGATATTGTCTGCTCAAATTACAATCAAGATTAAAAACCACACGCATCGTGATACTTGTAGCTCTCTGCAAATTTATTAGTGCTCTAATATTGATATTTTCTACAATGCATTTTCATCGCAAATCGTCTAATGTTGATCAGGTGAGATCTTGATAAAATGTCACAACGATTAGCACCTAAGTAAAATGCGTAGATTGAGTGATATTCAAATGAAAACGATACTTTTATGATTTCACTGTCCTTTTCGCTTTAGTTCAAACAGTATTTGTTCGATTTGACGTGCATTATAAACACTATAAACAGATGGTTGCCCGGAGATATTGTATTTAATTCATTACAGCTTGTACACTATATGTGTCATTGTTCACCGTTGATCGCAAATAAGCAAACAATAAACTTGTATGATCAATTTAATAGTTAAGTAACATCATAATCACCTTCGAATGTGTAAAGGCTCTGTATCAAGTAAGGACTCTCGATTGTGAATCACAATACTTAAATTGCAGATATGACACATTGTTATGTTTCGAAAACACTTAAATATCGGGAGTTTGGCGTTATTCTAGTTTCGTTCCTGAGAAATCGTATGGATTCATAAAATTCTAGACAATTTCATAAGATGGTTTGTGAACGACAAAAACACATTGTTAGAAACAATACTTTATACTGAGAAAGGTGTTATTGTTTAGGCAATTATATTACACATTTGCCACAAACCTATACACAATCTGTTTCTCAAATATTTTACAACCGATCGTTCTATACGATTCTGGTGATGGATATTATATAACAAAAGCGCCGAAACTCTCTAAATGTTTCGTAATTTTAAATAAAGTAATACGTTATAACTTTTCTGTTCCATTGACACTTCTTTCGTTATATTAACTTCGTAACATTCTTTGTTCGACTCCACAAGCATTCGTAACATTGGGTTTGATAATTGTAAACATAGACGAATTCGCTTAGCATTTACGTGTTATAATCAACAATAGATTACACACCTATCAATGTTAAACTAGCAATCTCTTGTTCGAATTATGTGACGAAGTATTGAATAAACCATGTCTTAAAAGTCAATCTACTTCAAGAGCAAAATTGGTAAAAGAAACAAAATTACAAGAAATAATCTTAATATACTATTAAGATACTACAATTACATTAGTTTTTGTTTTTTTACTTACATTTTAGAGAAATTCAACAGTTGTATATAATCCTGTTTTGTTATAAGCAAATTCAAAGGATCGTTGCTGAGTGATGTTCGTAACAATGGCCGACAATGAAATGAAATGCATATTGCTGTGCAATGCATTAATATTAAGTAAATTATACAAGGAAGTACTGCGAAATTGTTTCATTTGGAGCTGCATACGACATCGCCTCGCGCTGATATTGTCTGCTCAAATAACAATCAATATTAAAAACCACACGCATCGTAATAATTGTAATTCTCTCTAAATTTATTAGTGCTCTAATATTGATATTTTCTACGATGCATTTTCATCGCAAATCGTCTAATGTTGATCCATTTGTTTCTCTGTCTAGCTGTTCAAGTGAGATCTTGTTAAAATGTCACGACCGTTATCACCTAAGTGAATGGGTAGATTGAGTAATATTCAAATGAAAACGATACTTTTATGATTTCACTGTCTTTTTCAATTTAGTTTAAACAGTATATGTTCGATTTGCCGTGCATTATAAACACTATAATCAGATGGTTGCACGTAGATATTGTCATATTTAATTCATTACAGTTTGTACACTATATGTGTCATTGTTCACCGTTGATCGCAAACAAGCAAACATTGAACTCGTAAGATCAATTTAATAGTTAAGTCACATCATAATCAACTTCGAATGTGTATAGACTCTGTATCAAGTGAGGACTCTCGATTATGAATCACAATACTTAAATTGATAATATGACACATTGTTACGTTTTGAAAAAAACTATAATATAATGAGTTTAGGTCTATTCTAGTTTCGTTCCTGAGAAATCGTATGGATTGACAAGATTCTAGAGAATTTCATACAATCGTTTCTGAACGATAAACACATTGCTAGAAACAATATTTGTTGCTGAGAAGGGTGTTATTGTTTAGGCAATTACATTACACATTTGCTATACACAATCTGTATCTCACTTGTTTTACAACCGATCGTTCTATATGACTCAGGTGAACGATATGATGTAACAAATACGCTGAAACTTTGTAAATTGTTCGAAATTTTAAATAAAATAGTGCGCATTAAACTTTTCTGTTCCATTTTCACTTGTTTCGTTATATTAAGTTTGTAACATTCTTTTTTTCGACTCCACAAACATTCGTAACATTGGGTATGATCATTGTAATCACTGCGCTATAACTTTTCTGTTCCATTGTCACTTGTTTCGTTATATTAGCTTTGTAACATTCTTTGTTCGACTCCACAAGCATTCGTAACATTGGGTTTGATCATTGTAATCACTTGACGTCTTTGCTACAACTACAATAATCTACAATAGGTTACACAACTATCAATGTTAAACTAGCAATATCTTTTTCGAATTATGTGCCAAAATATTAAATAAACTATGTCTTAAAAGTTAGTCTACTTCAAGAGCAAATTTGCTGAGAAGCAAAATTACAAGAAATAAGCTTAAATACACTATTAAGATACTACAATAACATTAGTTTTGCTTGTTTTACTTACGTTTTAGAAAAATTACACAGTTTTATATAATCCTGTTTTGTTGTAAACATATTCAAAGAATCGTTGCTGGGTGATGCTCGTTACAATGGCCTACAATGAAATGAAATACATATTGCTGTGTAATGCATTAATATTACCTAAATTATACAACGAAGTATTGCGAAACTGTATCATTTGGAGCTGCATACGACATTGCCTCGCGCTGATATTGTATGATCAAATAAGAATCAAATTTATATCTGATTTATGAAATTTACTGGCAAGAATCAATTGGTGATTGTTGCCAGTAAATCTCTTATAAAAAAATTCCGAAGGGCTAACGCTTCGATGGTGTGAAATATCCATTGAAGAACTAGTGATGTTTTTGTTTTATCTTTCTAGGTGAAATGCTAAAGCCTTATGGTTGTAAAAGTTTCGTTAGGTTTCTCATGTTTGGTTCTTCTTAGTCACCTGGTTGTTTTCTGGCCAGTTGTTAGTATATTGATACGTTATATGGAATTAGTTGGGCAGTGTAAAGTTGGTCCTGGCTCCCCGATATTCTTTATAGGTATGTTTAACATTGCCAGTGAGTCAGGAACAGGTGATATATCTTTCCTTTCTCTTTTGTGTGATTGCTGTATTTTATCAATGTGAAGGTATTGGCCACTTCCAAATTCTAGTTTGTTGGCTTTTGGTTAAAGGTCCTTTGAATGTAGACGAGTGGTAAAAGACCAGCAGAGTGATATATGGTGTTTAGTGGTCGTGTAAATCGGCGCATTTGTGCATCATACTTGTTTTTCTATTTTGTCAAGGTAAAAGTACTATAAATGTGCATATTTCAATAATTCCCTGATAATAAAATGTTGATGCCATTGGTGATGGGCTCATTTTTTTATGAGTATTTGCTTTTGTTAAAAGTATTTTAAATTGAAATCTTTTGCGTTTGCGTGCTCTGGCGTTAATTATAGAGTTGGAGATAAAGCGCTTCAACTCTATAATATAAAAAAATAAAATTGGCTTATTTTTATTTGGCTTTCTGGTAGTGAAAAGCCTTCCATGTGTAATACAAGGATGAAGTCAGGGAGATTTGGACAAACTATGAATCATATATGATTCTCACACAGTTCCAGTGATCTTATTTGTTATGATTGTATGATCCCTTTTGTCTCAAAATCGGAGATAGACCGTTGTCGTGGTCAACCTATTCTGTTTTATGATTCTTATGTTGTAATTACTTGACAATTTTTAATTTGTATAATATACTGTTATTAGTGGTGCAAGGATGTATCGTAGTACCCCAAATCAAGGACCTATTGACAAACCAGCCAAATATTACTATGATGACTTTGACGTTGTTGATTTCAACAGTCCACCTCTAAGTGAGGATGGAGAAATGACATCAAGGCATTTTACATTAAATAAATCCTTTAAAGTCTTATCCTGTGCCACAAGCGATGCTGAAGTAGAAAGGAAAAATGAGGTACTTGTAGATTCACTGGATGAATCTATTCGGATGCTCGACGAAATCCAGTCGGTATTCAAGGCATTAAGTCATAAATAATGATAGTCCGGATCTAATAAATGAGAAAACACAATTAAGCTTACAATCTTCTAACAATAAAATTGACAAAGCCACTCAGATAGAGTCAAATGTGGTTGACTGTGGTCAATGTAGCATGGATCAGTGTACTCAAACTGAACCAAACTGAAGGTGCAAGGTTTGTCTGTAAAATGTGAATATCTTGAGAAAGGTATAAATGATATGAGTAAGGAAATTGTTCAAATTGAAGAAAGATTAGTAAAAGAAGAAATCACACACAGAGGATTTATTGAAGTAAATAATGATGTTTTAGGTAACTTACAAACAAATATTGATGGTATAATGAAAAAGGTGAAAGAATTTGAAGATTTCATCAAAAGAAAGGAAAAGGTAAAAGTTAGTTATGACTATGTAAATCATCATTCATCTAAAAGATGTACCAATCATGAAGATATTCCATAATAAAATTGCGTTGATCCTCTGCAAACTAAACGGGTACTGTTGAATATATTAGCTGACAGTCCTGGCAGAGGTTTATCGCAAATTATTAGGAGGTTGAGTCATTTTAATGTGACGGGACTTGTTAAACCCAACGCTAAATCTACGGAAATACTAGGCATAGATTCTCTGGCAAAAAGACCTATATGTGTTTCCGGTAATATGGTGGAAATAAAAGTAATAATGGCCGGTGCAAACGATGTTTATAATAATGATGCAAGGTCATTTTTGAGATCATTAAAGAGCTATTTGGCTCATCATATTCATGATATTATAATTTTGAACACTATTCCATCACGATATGACCTGCCGAATTGGTCTATTCTAAATAAGGAAATTACAATGGTCAATAACAAAATTAAAGAATTTAGGAAGAGATTCAAATGCCTATATGTAATTGATATAGAGGACATAGGTAAAAGATTCCATACTAATCATGGTATGCATTTGAACAACTTGGGTAAAACCTTTGTATGCGAACAATTGCTTAAAGAAATTCGACAAATATTGCCCAAACTAAATAGTACTAGTAAGACTGTACTACCGTTAAATTGGGAAAAACAGGGAAACTGAAGAATGAATCTGCAGAATATAAACTGCAGATTCAAGAATCCAATATTGTAATAAATCCTCCAACTAAGATTGACCATTGCATCACACACTTGAGAGGTAAAACATGTTATTTAACGGAACAATGTACACAGGGTACTATTGTGACAATATTGCATTTAAATATTTAATCAATCAGTAATAAGCTGGGTGTACTTGAATTACTTTTAGATGAATTCCCAGTTCAGATTCTAGCGTTAAATGAACTTTGGTTGAATTCCACTGAGATGGATATGTATATTCCAATCAATTATAAATTGATAAATTATTCCTGTAGATCGGATAGTAACTACGGTGGTGAAGCAGTATATATAAGACATGATTTAGATTTTGATATCGAATATATTAGCTTGTCTAGACTACAGTAAGTAGTTCGAAGGAATGTGAAGTTATAGGTACTCGCTTAAAATGTATAAAATTGATTTTAATTGCAATATATCGTACTCCTGATTCAAATATTGATATTTTCTTAGATAAATTAGAGGACTTATTCAACATCATTTCATGTTATTCTGAACATGAGATAATTATCGTTGGCGATATTAATATTGATATACTGAACGGACAAACTACAAATGTTAAGAGATTTATCGAGGTTCTCAATTCCTTAAACTGGTATTATAGTAATAATCTCCCCACACGTATTAATGTTTGTTTAGATAATTTGATTGTCTCCAAAGACACCACTTATATACATTGTGGTACCATTGCTCCTGGCCCAGCCGATCATTTTCCACTTTGGTTCGTGTATGTACCAAATTTCAAATACAATAATATTAAGGACACACTTGCAATCAAAACTACTAGAAGACTGCAAATTCAAAATATCCTCAATCTTAGAAATTATCTAGCTTCTGTTGACTTTGATGCATTGTTAAGTTTATATGATGACATGAACATAGCTTGGAGTTCTTTCATGGAGGTGATTCAGTTGGGTATACAAACACATTGCCCGATGGTCACATAATACTTTCGTGACAAAAAACTATTAACCTCTGTTCTTGAAAAAATGAGACAATTAATAAAATTAAAAAATCTCTCTTTTATTGGCACATACAAATGAAGTTGGATAATAAGAATGCTGCTGTGAGGTATAAAGTACTCAAGACTGCATATAGAAAGGAAATTGTAAAGGCTAACATAATGCATAACAACAAAATAATAATGGAATCTAAGCAAAAAAATTCTTCGGCATGGTCAATAATCAATCAGGAACCTGGACAAAAGTGTAAAATAGACAAAATTGATATATCGGCTAATGAGTTAAATGATTTTTTTGTAAACGCTGCTGGTCCTAGTATATGTACAGGCGTCGACATTGTTAAGATGCAGACGCCTATAAATATTTGCCCTACTATAAAAGATTCGTCGTCTCACAATGATTTTGAATTTAAGGTTATATCACCTGTTTGTATTATTCTGGCCACAGAGGCTCTAAAGAATAGTTATTCTGAGGATGTTTTTGGTCTATCAACATTTCTTTTGAAACATATCGTGGATATAATTGCCCCATATTTATGTATATTAATGAATAAATCCAGGATCATTGGCGAATTTCCGGAAATTTAAAAAAAAATCAATAGTTATCCCAATCTACAAGAAAGGCCATAAGAAGATACCTGCAAACTACCGCCCGATTACCTTGGTTACAATTTTTTCTAAGGTTTTTGAAGTCATTATCACCAATCAAATACGAGATTATTTTGAACTTCACAAAATTTTGAATCCTTGTCAGTACGGTTTCCGCACTGGATTTAGTACAATTGACGCGGTAGAAAGGGAAGTTACGGAGATCCTAAAAAACTTTGAAAATAAACTAATAACCTCAGTCACTTTACTAGATCTGAACAAGGCTTTTGATTCAATCTCACATCCCTTGCTGATCGAAAAATTGAGATGTTATGCTATAACTTTTATGAATTTAAACCTCATTAAAACTTATTTACTGGATCGTAAACCACAAGTTAAAGTAAATGGTAAACTTTCAGACTTTAGGATAGTCAATAGAGGAGTTTTTCAGGGTTCCATTATTGGACCTCTTTTGTTCTTTATATTTTTAAATGATCTCCCAAATGTTATGCAGGTTGAACCGGTTCTTTATGCTGACGATACCACTATGGTCATGGGTCATATAAATCTTGATACACTAATTTTAAGTAAAGATATGGAGTTAGGCAACATGATAAACTGGTTCGAGGAAAACGATCTGAAAATTAATCATGATCAAACTGAAAATATTTTATTTTCCTTAAGCAACAGTACTACGATGCATAATAGGCAAAATTATATCAAATTGTTGGGCATGGAAAGCTCATATTGACTATCTCAATGGTAGGTTGACTAGAAGCATTTATATGCGGGGTAGACTGCGTAAGAGTCTATCTCTCAGGTATTTATGTATGGCATATCATGCTCTCGTTCAAAGTCACATCAATTACGGTACTTTAATGTGGGGTCATTCGGTGGACTGGAAGATAGTTTTTAAGTGGCAAAAAAAAGCCCTCAGAACAATACTTGGGTTTCCATTTTGGAAATCGTGTCGGGGATGTTTTAGAAGCTTAACAATTCTAACGGTCCCACGACTTTTTGTATACCATTCGGTTACATATATTAGGACTCATAAGGATGATCTCAAGATTGGTGCAGATGTCCATTCTTATGGAACCAGAAACAAAGATCTTCTGGTACCTTTGAAAACTAGGTTAACCAAAACACAAAGCTCATATACTGTATGTATCAGGGTATAAAGTTTTATAATTCGTTGGCTAGGAGATTAAAGGATCTACCCATTAAAAAACTTAAACAGGAAGTAAAAGCGCTATTGATAAATGGCTAGGAATATAGATTGATTTATTAGATGTATTTCCCATCTTTTGTAATGTTATATGATTCCTTCTATATTGTATTCCTTTGACTATGTCTTATGAGTCTTTTCGGCGTTCTGTGATGTATTTTTTTAAAAAATAAAAAAAGTGTGTGAGGCCAGAGAGTGTCTAATAGTGTTTACATTCCTTTTACCCTCACTGCAATCTACATCGTTCGATCCTGCTAACAGAATTACAAAATCTGCAGCCTTCGTCATATTGATTTCTGAAACTGAACTACTTAGAATATCATGCATTTTTGCACCGGGTTTTATTGACCCAAAGATCGTTAGAGAGTTTTTTTCTCAAAGAAAGGATGTTAATCCTTTACCATGGCTGTCAGCAAATTTTTTTTATAGATTTGTTTTTGTTTCGTTTATCAAATTTACCTCTAGCAGAAATAATACTTTTATTTAACAAAACCACAAAGGTTGTTTGTGTTGATTTAGATGTTATTTCTGGGACTACAAGTGATGTACGGTACCTTGTACAGTACTTGTCGCCACGCTGCATTTTTCGTGGATTTGTACATTCACATTTTCAGAAGACGCCTTGTCAAACAATTCCTTTTCCAATTCATTTAATTTTAATTTTAAATTCTCATTTTCCTCTCTAATATTCATTAACAGAACGTCCCGTTGTTGCAGTTGGGACTGAATGTACTGTATATTGGAGTTTAAATTTACTATAACCTCGTTGAGCCTTTGTATTTCAGTGACTTTACCTTTTTGATATTTCTCTAAAAACAATCTCTCTTGATTTAATTTTTCTTCTAGTCAAGTTACGTCGTCAGTTAAATGAAAAATTTTATTTTTGTTTAATTCCTCAGTTCTTCTAGTTAACAACAATTGACCCTTTAATTCATCAATTTCCACCCTTTCAAGTGACCGTACTTCATTATTTTTTAGAGATTTGTTCAGTATTCACTGTGATAAAGTGATCCAGTAGGTTAATAAGCGATGTATCTGTAATATATCTATCTAGCGAAGTATCTATACTTCATCATCCGTTATACCTAAATCAATTAATTCTTTCTTTAATCTAAATTTTGCTAGATTATTTCCCTTTTCTAATGTTATTACCTTATGATATAAGACATCTACGTCATCCAATTTAACAAGAGTCCCCATATCACATCTAGTTACCTTAAATTCTGCAGATTGGTTATGTACCCTTGTATTTACTAATTGCTTTTCCCCTACATTATTGGAGCATTAGTTCTTACTACCTAAACCCACGGTGTCTTTTTTACTTTTACATTCGCTGTTTTTGTTTCTAAATCATCTGATCTATCTATTGATAGCTTAGTTTTCGGCAAGGATTTATCGCAAACATCAAAAACCGACATCATCGCTGTGCCAGTAACATCCAAATCACAGCCGAATTCAGTAGCAACGTTTTCACAATTTAGCGCCTCACCTTCACCACACCCTTGTACACATGAATTAACTGATTTTGTTTCTTCAATATTACCTGAGTGTGAACAATCGCCATTTGACACTTCTGAGACGACTTTGGCTTTGCTTATAGTATCGCAGTACCCTGCGTCCCCATTTTGATCCTTTATATCTTCAGTTCGATGTTTCTTACCAGCAGCAATGCAAGAATTCTCGCTTCGCAATTTCAACTTACACTCTGACCAGTGAGATTCCACCTGGGAAAACCCACTAAAATGCTTACCACATTTAGAACACTGAAATCTGTCACTTGTATGTTCAATTTGCAAATGTGACCTCAAATGGAGATCATTATTGAAAACAAAATGACGATGTGTAACACAGGTTAAATTAGATGGGGGATATTTTACAGTACACAGGGTCCGTTTATTCCCTTGTATAGACGGGTTGAATCTTTTCGTATTCTTGAGTTATCACACTTGATCTTAGACAGAGGAAATTTCTCGTTATCACTCGAATCACTATTAGGACTCTCACAAATGTCGTTCCTAATCATATTGGCAAAAAAAGGTGGCAAAAAAGACCTTTCTAAGTAGCAAAAAAGCCCTCAGAACAATACTTGGGTTTCCATTTTGGAAATCGTGTCGGGGATGTTTTAGAAGCTTAACAATTCTAACGGTCCCACGACTTTTTGTATACCATTCGGTTACATATATTAGGACTCATAAGGATGATCTCAAGATTGGTGCAGATGTCCATTCTTATGGAACCAGAAACAAAGATCTTCTGGTACCTTTGAAAACTAGGTTAACCAAAACACAAAGCTCATATACTGTATGTATCAGGGTATAAAGTTTTATAATTCGTTGGCTAGGAGATTAAAGGATCTACTAATTAAAAAATTTAAACAGGAAGTAGAAGCGCTATTGATAAATGGCGAGGGATATTCTTTTATGGAAATTTCTGATTACATGATAACTTTAAATAAATCGGTAATTGTAGATTAATCAGTTTAAAATCTCTCTACATTCCACTAGTTTTAAATTGTGTACTAATCAATTCTTATTTTATCAATATGTACTTGATTTTTGTATTGATCTACTAGATGTATTTCCCATCTCTTTTATTGTTATACCATTCCTTCTATATTGTATTCCTCTCACTATGACTTAAGCGTTTTTTGGCTTTCTGTGACGTATTTTTTAATAAAATAATAAAATAAATAATAAAAAACCACACGCATCGTAATACTTGTAATTCCCTGAAAATTTATTAGTGGTCTAATATTGATATTTTCTACAATGCATTTTCATCGCAAATCGTCTAATATTGATTCATTTGTTTCGCAGTCTAGTTGTTCAAGTGTCTGAATTTTGCTGGATTAAACGGGAAATTGACCCGCATGGTAATTGTTTACTAAAAACTTTATATGACATGAGCTGCTATCAAACGAACGACTTTGAACAGTAGAGGTGAGCGCTTCATTATTAAGTTATTATGACAGTTTTTTTAAAAGAAAGCAAATAAAAATAAACCATGTGTGAGTAATATATACCGCTTTATTTTACTAACGTTAGTCCTACCCTTATAGTCAGTTTGAATAACCGCAATGGTTTTACCTATATTAAAGTTGTGTGTTTTACTGCACTATTAATGATTTTACTGATGAAAGCTTTAGACAGGAGCTTCCCTTTAAACTAGTTACTAATACACTAAGTACATGAGTGTAATAAGACACTGCAGTTTATAAAATTATTAGATTTTCACGGATAAGTGTGGAGGTTCTTCAAGTTAAAGGAGCTTAGTTATATAAATGTATGTACTTATCAGGGAAAATTCAACGATCGGTCCCTTTGATTGATGACTTAAAATACAGTTGTTTGAAATGATTTTTATTTTCCATTACGCACTTGGACATATGCAAATTCAAAAGGGATACAAGTTATTTATTAAAAAGGCATCGAGAGCTTTTTAAACAACAAAATGATGGGAAATTATTATTTTTAAATACTAATAGAGATGAATATGGTACTGTTGAGCTACGTGTCATCATTTAAAATATAATTTTTAACATGTCCCAAAGGTTATAGTAATTAGTACAAATGACTTGCAAAAGCTGTCGAAATAATAATAGAGATGTTTACTGTTAAGGTTAAAAATCCTCTAGACATATACTATGTACTATGAACAAGAAAATAAACTGACTTGAGTTTATAAGACGATGTGTTTAACATGATCAAAAGATAAAGTAACCTTATTTAATATAACTCCCTTAAAATATCACTGAAACGTGAAATTGTCATAGTTAACCAACGAAAGTAAAGAACTAAAAAGACGGTGTTAGAAAATCCCCTCCAATGCACTTAAAACCTAGGCAATATGAGTATTAAGGGTAATCTGTAAGAAAGACAAGTTAAACAATAGTAGACCTTTTTTTCATCACCTTCCATGCTCGTAAAACATGACGTTATAAATTTTTTTCAATTTTTTTCAACTCTTTTAAAAAAATTCAATTTTTTTCACATTGTTTTCAATTTTTTTTCACATTTTTAAAAAAAAAAAAATGTTTTCGCAATTTTTTAAACATGAGAAATAAAATACTTATTTTCATATTGTACCCGATATACTAGTAAAACTTGTAATGGTATCATTTTAGAGTGAAGGTGAAACGAAAGGGAGCTGTAGTACCAGGTCAACGGAATCCTCGTTGAACATAAAAGCCAGTATAAAAAAGCAAGTGACAAGGTACGTAAGCACCCATTAACTTATAAATTAATTAAATGATACTAACTGAATCGAAAATGTTTCTACAATAAAGTAAAATGTGCTTTCGATTCGTTCCAGGTATACGCTGACCCTGTACAGTGCAACCTTTACAGTAAACACGTTAAACAGCTCGAACAAAACACGTTAAACTACAAGAACTAAACAAGAATCGACAATCAGTTTAGAAAAAAGGTATGTGTAAACATTAAAATACTAGTACTAGTAAGAATTCATTAGTAGTACACCACCACCTAGACATACCATCCTGAATTAGAGTTGCACTTACATGTGTAAGAGTTTAAAAAATCATGCAAGCGTAAGTTCGTAGAAATAAAAAAATACTAACTTACCCTTAGAGGTGCATATATACATTGTATCGTACTCCAGTAGAACCCAGTTGAAGTTAATCATTAACACTGAATGCACGTGTTATTTTCTTTTGTATAACTCAAAGTGGTGTTTTTCCTTGTATCTTACAGACGAGATGAATTCTATTGATGCAGTGTTAGAGAGCTTTAAGAACGGCGAACTGCAAACGGAGAATGAATGGATACAGGCATTTTCTACGTTGGCATATTTTGAATCGTTAGGACAACGATCTTTGCAGAGTGAGGTAAGGTACCAGTTTTTACAAAATGTTTAGAGTATTGCTGGCACCGGGTACAAGATTTATTAGAATTATGTCAATTGGGGGGGCAGGTGCTGGACTTGTACGCCGCGCGACCGGTTAATTTTGAAGCTTATATTGAAAATGTCCAACGCCGGTTTTATGAGCTTTGTCATGCGGGCAAAATTGGGGAGGGTCGAATTAATCGTAATACTTTCTTTCAAAAGCTAGGTAAAACCGAGGCTTTTTTAATTGGTTAAGGGTAAATCCAGCAACCCCTCCACTAAGCTTTGGGAGAGGAGTTCCATCACTGACTTGGGTCAACGTGCATAACACTCCCGTATTACCTCAATCGACTGAGGTGGAAGCGCAGACTAATGTCGCGCAGGTTGATGACGCATTGTTGCCTTTTACCATGGATTAAGAAGCTGTTTAGAGGGAAGTGTTTAATAAAAGGTCTTGTGTGGAGGAGGAGGGAAAACGTAGAAGACAGGAATTGGAACTTGCAAGGGTACAGGAGAGGGAAACAGAAGAATGTGAACGTATGGTAGAAGTAGCGTTGGATTTGGAGGAAGCTATGATACACACTGTACGAGGTGTACAACCAACTAACGATGTGCAGGATAGCATACCTTTAAATCCAACGGAACAGGATCCCTGTATGTTTAACCCTACACGACTTGAACATATAGAGGAACCTACACCTGATGTAAACCCACGATCAGGGAATGAAAGTGCGTCAAGGCATACACAGGAACTAACGTTAGCCTGTCTGTACGATAAGGTTAATAATATTGACGTACAGCCAGGTCGATCGTGCGCTGTAAATATGTTTACACGTACAGAACATGAAATAGAAACCCAGCACAGAAAAAACAGGTACCAATCCCGGAATGGGAAACCTTTGTGTCCGCCACCACTAATATGCAAGGCACTGGAACGCAAGGGAATGGTAACTTCCGAATTATATCAAGACAACGGCGAAAGTATCCCCACTTTGGAATGGAAGGAAGATTTATAGAAATTGACCCTGAAGGGGCGAATGTTGTTGATCCTGAGGAATACGTTAGTGAGCTTTTCCAATTTGCGTGAGCTAATATTTTACCTGAAGATCCGTCATCTGCGTATGTTGGGATTACAATTGAGAGTACTGGGAGTGAAATTCATAGACCAGTGTATGTAGGTTTGCGGAAACGGGATGAACTCAACTCAACTGTAATTTTATCAGCTATAGAAAACGTTCTTAACTCGAACGAGACATTTTTATTTGGTCACGTGGTGATAAAGTTACATTGGGTAGGTATGCGAACGGGAATGGGAAAATCAACACGAGAACGTAACAAGATCATGGAAAAAAACTGGTTTTCTTTGCAAGTACACCGTATCACCTCCAAAATCAGCCCTATGCTTTCCACAAGCGTTGGTCTTAGCAAAGGCACGTGCAGATAGAAAAAAGAAAAAGGCAGGGTCCAAAAGTAAGGCATATAATATGAAGAAAACCTTCACACGACCTGGGTTCTGGAGAAGGGAAGCACAACGAATGTGTAATGAGGTAGGTATTGATGTTGAGGCAACAAACGGGTGCGGACGAGAGGCAATTGAGTTGTTTCAGCAACATTTAACTCTACAGTATAGAATACTAGTGTATGAAAGAAACCCAAAAACAAGAGAAGCTAGAATAATGTACGCAGGGCCTTCAACCGAAACACCCCTTTATATACAATATACAAAGGATGAAGAAACGGGTTACGGGCATTACAGCATGATTACGTATATTACATCATATTTACGGGTGTGGGGGTACTATGATATGTGCCTTACGGGGTATCGTGACAAGTTTCGTCATAAATGCAAGTATACCTGTTCGTATTGCAAAGCCCGTCATTCCATTAAGGACGAGGAAAAGAGACAATTTCAATGTATGGATTGCCATAGAACATTTCCCTCACAGGCTTGTAAAGCTAATCATAAAAAGATTTCAAAGCAAGGTAGGTCTGTATGTGACAGGTTTAAGGAATGCCCTGACTGCTTAGCCCTTATCGATATGCGACAACGTAAAACCGCTCACGAATGTGGTCAATATTATTGTAAACAGTGTCAAAAGCAAGTACTCCCACAGCACCAGTGCTGTATCGGTAAAGTAAACATCCAAAGCGAAGATCAATATTTATATATTATTTTTGACGTGGAGACTCTTTTCCTTGCTCCAGACGCAAAGGGAGACCGTAGACATAAAGTTAATTTAGTCTGTGCATCCCACCGCTGTCATAAATGTAAAGATAAGGAATCTGGTGCCCCATGCATGGTCTGCGGGGATTCTAACAACGGAGGTACTCGTGATTTTATGTTTAAAACCATGCATGAATTTATTGAGCATGTACTTGAGGAGCGGGATCAGTTTAAACGTATTGTTTGTCTTGCTCATAATGCATCGCGGTATGATACCATATTGGCGGCAGCAATAGAGGACAGCAATAGAGGAGCAAAGAAATTCATATGATTGCTCAATTAAACAAAATTATTCAAATGACACTGCAAAAGCGTATTGTTTTTCGGGATACGTTTTGCTACATAGGTGTTAAACTTGCAAGTCTCCCAAAAACCCTGGGATAGGATACGAATTTACGAAAAGGCGAATTTGCGTACCTTTTTAACACCGTGGAAAATCAAAATTATACAGGTCCTATTCCACCCTTTGCAATGTTCAATGCTGCGGGACGAAGTAAGGAGGAGTACGATGCATTGAAGCAATGGCATAACGAGTGTAGTCAAGACGACGACTACACATTTGACATGCAAAAGGAACTACTGGCGTATTGTCAAAATGATGTTTTAATCCTCTCTGCCGGGGTTATAAGGTTTCCTAACATTGAGGAAAGAACTGGAGGAATGAAATGCTTTTTATCGAGTGCAACAACAGCTAGCCTGGCTATACGTGTGTTTCGTACTTTGCACATGCCGAAAGACACCATACCTGTTATCCCTCCATTAGGTTATCAAAAACAAGACTGTTAAAGCAAAAAGGCCCTTCAGTGGGTAACGCACATGTCACAGGTGAACAACCGTGAAATTATGCATCCAGCAAATGGAGGAGAGGTCCATGTGGGACGATATAAACTAGATGGGTATGCAAAAGAAGGGTCACAACTTTATGCCTACGAGTTTCTCGGGTGCCTCTGGCACGGATGTCCACGTACGTATCCAAACCTGAGACATGATTCCTTCGGAGATGGGAAAAGCTTAGAACAACGTTTTATGCAATGGAACACGAAAAAACAGTACCTTCAACGAATAGGGTATAAGGTCATTGAAATTTGGGAATGCATCTGGGACGAATTTGTTAACAGTGACAGTGCCATCCAGGACTTTATTCGAACCGAGTGCGCTGATCTGGAGGCTGGGCTTGTACCCAAACACGCGTTTAAAGGTGGCAGAACAGAAGTTTTTGGTCACTGTACACTTGTACCGAGTTGGAGCGTTTACGGTATGTAGATGTTACATCATTGTACCCATCACTGTGGGTCAACCTAAGGTGTACAGAAAAGATTTTCCTAAGTTAATGGATTGCGAGGGATTATATGACTGCGCGGTTGAACCTCCGACCACGCTCGCAATTCCAGTGCTTCCCTATACATTTAACAGCAAACTTATGTTTGGACTTTGTCGTACGTGTATGGAAGAACACAACAACGGAAAATGTGAACACACAAAGGACCAAGGTTGCTTTCGCGGAACGTTCTGCACCTCTGAATTAAAAAAAGCTATATCTTGTGGATATAAAATCGATAAAATCCATGAGGTATGGCAATACGAAATGCGGGAAGGACTGTTTAAGGACTATGTAAATAAGTACCTCACAATGAAACAGGAAGCGAGTGATTTTCCCCCAGAGTGCGTAACAGAAGAACAAAAACGGGAATACATACGCCTGTACAAAGACCATGAAGAAATCGAAATGAAATACGAAAACGTTAATTTAAATCCAGGTCTGAGGTGGATATCCAAAATCTTATTAAATTCACTTTTTGGTAAATTCAGGCAGCGAACCGATCTTCCTCAGACAAAAATAGTTCAAGACAGCCAGGCATTATTAAACTTGTTGATGGCTCCTCAATATGAGGTTAGCACCGTCGTTCCAGTCGGGGCTGAATCCCTTATTGTTACATACAAGGACGTGGAAAATGATAACACGCTCCTTCCATTTTCCAACGTTACACTATCTGCATTTATGTCGTCATGGGCACGATTAAGACTGTATGAACTAATTGGGACTGTAGATTACGATAGAGTTCTCTACGTAGATACAGACTCAATTATGTTTATTGAAAGAAAAGGTGAAAAACCCCTACTGACCATCGGAAATTACCTTGGGGAACTCACTGATGAAATACCTACTGGCTGGGAAATGTTCCAGTTTATTGGGTTGGGACCGAAAAATTACGCGTATTTAATACGCAATTTGGTAACTGGGGAAGTGAAAGAAATTATAAAAATTCGTTCAATTACCCTAAATTTTCGAACACGGAAAGATATTGATTTCCAACATTTTTATGATCTCATAGCTAAAAAGACCGAACGCAAAATTATATTTTCCCCGAAGAAAGCCAGGGTTTATCATCGTGTCAAGAAAGGAGTACAAGACTGACAAAATAACAACAAGTAAACGACGACTGGTTATACAAGACGTAACTGTCACGGAGTATAAGACAAGACTAATGGACAGATGTGTGTGTAAGGTAAATTATTTCTATATATGAACATAAGTATGGATGGATAAATGCAAGTGTAGGGAGTCTTGATCGTGAGCATGATAATTTAAAAGGGAAATGTACTATAGCAATTCATTAGTATTAAGTGACATGTTACCAGTAGAACACGCAGCAACGGTCTTAATAGCAGGGCCCTCCAGGGCGGGAGAAACTAGCTTCGTTACGAAATTACTTAAACATAAGGATAAAATGTTTACTGTGCAGTTTAACGAAATCGTTTGGTGTTACGGAGGGGCAGTTCCAAACATACCGATTCCCAACATTAAGTATTACCATGGAATTGCAGAGATGGATACGTTTAACATTCAACGTAATTCACTAATGATTATCGATGACCTCATGAATGAAACAAACCGCGACATTGCGAATCTTTTTACCCGGTACGCACGTCATAAAGGTCTAAAAGTCATCTTTATTGTTCAGAACCTATTCCCAAAAGGAAAACATGCACGTGATATATCATTGAAGCCACATTATCTCGTAGTGTTCAAAAACCCACGTGATAAATTACAAATCGAATACCTCCCAAGACAAGTAATGCCAAGACACAGAAAGGGTGTCGTAGAAGTATTTGAAAAAGCCACTGAAACACCACATAGTTACCTCATGTTTGATTTAACACAGCAAACACCAGATGCCTTACGACTACGAACGAATATATTTCCAGATGAAACCATGCATGCCTATGCACATGTAAAAGACATACATACCCCCATTACCATCGGTTGACATTAAGATGTCAAGCCTACAGCATTACAGGAGCGAGCTCCGTGCACTTTGCAAATGCAAAGGTAAGCAACGAAAACGTTTTCTCCAAAAAGCATCAGGAGGACTCATACGTACCATTCCTCAGGTGGCAAAAAAACAATAAATGGTAACATTCGCTTGTCTCCACGCCAGAAGCTACGTCTCCGTCGACATAAAAAGACACTACGTTCCTTGTCCCTTGCAAAGAGTAGTATAAAATGACGTCGACGACTACTCCTACAAAAAGGTGGTGCATTACTTCCTTTGCTATTAGCACCAATTGTAAGCGCAGTCGCTGGAAGTCTGTTTAACCAATAGTATGACCACGTCACAATTTCAGAAAATGATTTTAGTACCTGAACAGGCAACAACACAAATGGTATCCAGCGTCAAATCCACAGAATCACATCAAACACGTCTCGATCAAGAAATGCAAAATATACTACAACGTACTAACATTACACCGGAAGAAAAATGGAAAATGTATCAACAGGCTTTGCACAGGTACTTCCAACATACCCCACACGCACATAAACCAATCGCAGTACCCCTACTGGATTCGAACTCGACAGTAGGCACAGCATATTCAAACCCATTATTCCAGTTAATTCTCGATTCGGTTCCAAAAACACTAAGTCGTAGTACAGGCGTCTTATTAAACCTACTCCATGTATCCAATGGAATCAGGTGGGATTCAACAGGTGTGGTCAGCATAGATCGAAGTATTGTTCCCGGTTCCAATATCATTGATCTCATTAATGAGGTGGTACGAAAACGTGCACCCCGACATCCGATTGGTATCCACTCGTTTAAGCAGGTTCTCCAGGAAATTAATATTCCCAAAGAACTAGTCAGTTTTCAGTTTGGGGCGGGTGCAGTACACATTCAAAAGGTAGAAAAACGCACTCTTCCAAAAGCAAAGAAGGGAAAGGGTTAATTAAGGAAACAAAATACAAAGTTCCTAAACTTTAAGTATTATAAAATGTAACCATGTCTCTATCCAAGGTGTATTATACGTATAGCAAACCAGTATCTCTAGGAAGTATAGCAAACCTCAATCGTAAAACGGGCAAGTCCATACGAACCATTAAACATTGGTTAGCATCGCAGGATGCATATACATTACATGCACCCGTGCGTAAAACCTTTCCACGAAAACTATATTATGTTAGTGGACCAAACCAATTACTGCAGATGGATTTAGGAGATATACAAAATGTGGCAAAGTACAATGATGGGTACAGATAAATACTATGTTCCATTGATGTGTTTTCACGGTATGCGAGCTGTATTCCTGTTAAAAATAAAACGAGGCCGGTTGTAGCGGAAGCCATTACATCTATTTTAAAAACGCTTAAACTACCGTTAGCACACTGTCAAACAGATTTAGGTACGGAATTTTACAATCAACACGTGAAACGAATATTTGACAAATATGAGATGAATCATTACAGTGTACATTCAGAAATGAAAGCTGCTCTTGTTGAACGTTTTATTCGCACACTCAAGGAAAAAATATAATAGTACTTTACTGCTGAAAATACGTACCGGTACATTAACATCCTAAACCAACTTGTTCAAAGTTATAATCACACGACACATTCCACAATTAAAATTCCACCAAGTCAGTTAATGATACAAATGTTAATCGAGTATGGTACACACTTTACGGTACTAAACAAAAACGAAAACCGGTATGTACGTTACGGACTGGTGAGTACGTACGTGTTAGCAAATATAAACATAAACTCGAAAATGGGTACTTACCCAAATGGTCCCGTGAAATTTTTATTATAAATAAATTGCAATAACGGTATACCAGTAACATATACAATCAAAGACTGGAATGGTGACCCTATCAAGGGACGGTTCTACACTCAGGAACTGCAAAAGGTGCTTGTAGGAAAACAAACAACGTACCTCATCGAAAAAGTATTAAAACGAAGAAAGGGTTGGGTCTATGTCAAATGGTTAGGGTACCCGGCTAGTATGAATAGTTGGGTACGAAGACAATCTGTTCAGTTAGCAGCATGACGTCAGTCATACAGGCAAACGAGTTTTATGTGACCCTACCGTCCAATGCAAGTGCACATGAATTTAATAATAATACCACAGCGTCCTATACAACTAAACTTGTACAACCTATTCATCTCATAGGAAATTGGGTGGTTGGCTTAACCAGTGCGCGTATACCTTGGAGTTTCTATATTTTGCCTCATGATGAGGAATTCATTATTCAAATGCAAGGTAAAAAAACGCAATATAATATTAAAATTCCACCTGGGTACTGTGATTCCGTACCAACATTGTTGGAAAGTATTCCACAAACACTGAAGGCACAAGAGCGCTAACAGGCACTGAAGGAGGGTAAGGAAAGGGAGGAAGGAAAGGAACGTCTACGTTTAGCTTTGGAGGGGTTACTCAAGGTTACTGCATTAAATAAACAATTCGAAACGGAACTTGGATCCAGTGATGAGTATGGCCTAGATAATGTTAGTGATGATCCACGTAGTTTTGATATGGATATTGAAAATGCTGTTGATGATCCACGCATGTTGCACTATGATTTTACACGGAATCGGGTATACATTAAACACAGACGTTATCCTAAACGACATTATGTGATTGGAATGACACCAGGACTTCCAAACCTGCTTGGGTTTAGTAAAAATCCAAACGTTGAAAACCATAGCATACATTATTTCCCGTATAGTCACCGTAAAAGACCCATCATTATTACCATCACAGCACCGTATCAATGCAACCTCGATGCTAGTATCCCATCTGAAATTAACGTATGTCTGGATATTGTTAAACCACAACCGTATATGGGTAAGGTTATTCGTAAAATCAGTGTGCACACGTACCAATACGGACAGATCCAGGCATATACGTATAATCGACCGCAATACGTGAAGGTGGAAAAAATATTTTGATACACTTCATGTGGACTTAAAAGATGAACGCGGTCAAAACATGCCATTCCAATTTGGTACGTCAAGCATTACGTTACACTTTAAACGCAAACCATGATATCCGAAAGTACAGAAGATAGTTTCTACATTACACTAAGTTCCAATGCGAGTACACAAACGTATAGTCAAAATTCAGCAACACATTTTCGGAACATTCTCAATCACCACATACACCTAAATGATCCAGCATGGACGGTTCGACTAAGTGAGCTACATATTCCCCTTACGTGTCAAGATGTAATTAATGGGGAAAATATTTACTGGTTCGATATAAAGGATGCTATCCAAGGTTAAACACCGTATTACCCCGGGATATTATACCTCCATCCAGCATTTACTGGATGAAATGAATACCATTGCTCCATGGATTCAATTTTCCTATTCCAATACAGTGCAGGTTAAAGCAACAGATAATATACAGGCAATCCGATTATCACACATGCTGGCATTACAATTAGGATTTGAACCTACCGTAAACATTCTAAAGGCAGGAACCATACAGAAACAACCCTATTTGAGTATTGGGTATCCGCAACAGGTGTTTGTGTATACGGACCTAATTCAGCCACAATATGTGGGTGATACAAAAGCACCATTACTTCGTATTGTTGCCATGAACGATATAAACCATGGTAAAGTACAAACCATTACGTTTGAAAACGTACATTATTTTCCAATAGCAAAACTAAATTTCGATACCATTGAAATCCTACTAAAAGACCATGCTGGACATGATTTGCCATTCGCATCCGGAACGTTGACGGTGACACTACACTTTACACGTCTCTCAAGATGAAAGTAGCTGTACATCACGGACGTGGAATACCCTATTTCGCAGCACCTGTACATCAACGTGGACATGGTATTGGTAATTTATTCCGTGGACTTTTTCGATTTGCAATGCCATTCATTAAACAGGGTGCAAAGGCTGTGGGTCGTCAGGCGTTACAGACAGTAATCCAGGTTGCAGGTGATGTGTTAGAAAATCGTCCTGTTAAAGAATCTGTGAAGGCACGAATGCGGGAGGCGGGATCAAGCTTAAAGACTAAGGCAGAAACTAAGTTGGGTCAGTTGCTTACTGGTAGCAGAAGACGAAGGGCACGTAAACGTAGAGCACCCAGACGAATTGGACCACCAGTAAAGCACCGCAAACGTACAAGTAAACAACCACGGGACATCTTTAGCTAAACACCATGTCGTTCCTTACACCCGGTAGTAAAGAGTGCTGTACCAATGAATTCGATTTAGTATCTGTACCCATGACGCAAACCGCTATTGAATCTTCTCGAATGGTGGAATACCAACCCATATCAACACTCACTTCTGAAGGACCTATTGAGTTTGTTATTCCTGGAGATACGTCCGAGTATATACATCCAGCATACCTTTACCTCTACGTAAGATGTAGAATTCAAACTGCTGAAGGGGGTAATTTAGCAGTAGCTCCAGCAGGTCCGCCTGCTGTTGCTGGGGATATTGTAGCACCTGTTAATAATTTTTTGCATTCATTATTTTCGCAAGTGGATATTTCCCTCAATGATAAGGTTATTTCATCTTCATCAGGCACGTATCTTTATCGAGCCTACCTAGAAACCGTACTTAATTACTTGGGTGATGCGTCTAATACCCACTTAACCAGTGCATTATGGTATAAGGATACAGCTGGTCAGTTTAATACGTTAGGTAATGCTAATACAGGCTTTCAACAACGTACTGGCTATGTTACTGGGAGTGCTCAGTTTGAAATGATGGGTCGATTGTATACGGATATTGCTAGCATTGATCGTATACTCCCTAATAAGGTATCTCTTCGTGTAAAACTCCATCGTAGTAAAGATGCTTTCTGTCTCATGGGTGCTGCCAATTCTAATTATAGAGTTTACCTTGATGAAGTCATACTGTATGCCCGCCGTATGGATATATCTGCGGATTTAGCACTTCAGTTGAATAGCTATATGCTTAAAAACACAACCAAACTGCAATTGACACGTGTGGAAACACGTGTTCATACCATTCCTCAAAACGTATCAACGTACACACTCTCTAATGTATTTTTAGGAAACGTGCCCAAAGGACTTGTGATTGGGTTTCTCGCAAATACTGCATTCAATGGTCAATACAATGAAAATCCCTTCCAATTCCAACACTTTGATTTAAATCAACTTTAGGTTCAAGTAGGTTCGAAATCGTATCCCCCCACAGCATTAACACCAGACTATGTTAACAATTTATTTTTACCGTGTTACCAAACCTTGTTTTCCGGTACTGGCATATTTCATCAAAATGAAGGTCATACTATTACATTTCATGATTATCGTAATGGTTATACATTGTATGCATTTATACTGTCTCCAACAAGTACTCTTGACGATACATAGATGTCGTTAAGGATTCTCCTGTCAAAATTAAAATTGTTTTACTGAACGTTTAGCGCAATCCATTACCTGTGTTGTCTATGCTCAGTTTGATTCCCTGATCCAAATCGATAAGGACGATCTATACCGATAATACGCTTTAATGTGTCAGCAATACTATAAAAGGTTTTGTATACTGGTACCTTCTCTCAGTAGTAAAGAGTAGGCAACAGTATGCGTGCAATAATTTATTTCTCTGCCTTTGACCAAACTGGCGATGAGGATTACATTGTCAAAGAAATAACCATTGTAAGTCCTGATGCTAATATGCAAAATTGGATATTCCAAGCTCCTTTTGATTCTAGTGAACTCCCGCTTACCATTCAACTGGATAATGATTACCTAGCCACACACGTATTTGGTATTGACTGGTGCAAAGGTGATATTTCATACAATGAATTGCAACGTATTCTTGTTAAGTTCACAAAGTGCATTGATACTCTGTACACACATGGAGAGCGTAGGCAAAGGTACCTTCAGCAACTTCTTGGTCGTACCGTTGTTAACCTCGAGGATGTGCAGTGTCCTAAAGCTGTTCAATTATTATTTCCTGCTAGTCATTGTGCTCATTACCAACAGCAGTTTCCAGCATTTCGCTGTGCACTGTACGAGGCTCAGTGTTATGCTAAATACTTATAATACCATGATTTAGCACAATACATCTCTCACAATCCAGCATGTGTATATAACCCCTCTCCCATTACTCCTAGTTCCAGTGTACGTACAGTACATGATGATGATGATGAGTGTACCTCCACATAAGTATGTGGAATATTGACCTTCTAGATGTGGTGTTGCATGATTGCCGTACAGCATCCGTATTAAGTGGCATTTATGCACTGGACACAATACCTGATATTGAACAACCACCTGTTGCCTTAATTGTAAACCTAAGTCCATCGTATCGTGAAGGTACACATTGGGTTACCTTGTATATTAATAGACAGCGACGGGTTTTACTTTGATCCCCTTGCAAACCCACCGTCTAAGCCACTTGTTCATTTCCTCCAAAGACATTGTAAAGTCTACCATGTTAATGACATTCAGTATCAGGCTGATGATTCCATGCTGTGTGGTATGTTTTGTCTTGTGTATCTGTACTTTAAAGTACGAAATGTAAATATCCAAACCAAATTGTATACTGATAACCCGACATGGAATGATCAGCTTGTTCGCAAGTACGTTCAAAAAATAAAAAAGCAACAAAAATGTAAATTGTAACACCTTTGTAGTAGAGTAGTTTACTGTAATAAAAACTTTTTACCTCTCATCCTTTGGGTTTCATTTCAAGAAATAATAATCACCTTTTTCCTGGTTGGTATATATTTATTAATAATACATTTACATATGTAATGTGAATATGGCATCCACCACCTTTGACGATTGCAACTTTAACCAATACTGTAATTGTATACAAAAACGTAATGCGCAGACATACTCCTGTACTGGTTGATGATACGTACATTTGGAAATATCAACTTTATAAACTGTAATGTACGTAAGGTGGGACATGCTTGATCTTCAAGGTTTGATACATTGGACAACTAAAAAATCTTACTTAAAACAATCTTCTTTTCACTTCCTTTGCAATATGACGAAAGTATAATACACCAAACCCATTGACTGTAGTCCATTCTAACCCGTGCAAATTATTTATTAGCCAATCCACTTGTCGTTGGTACCCTACAGTTAAGTCTGAACGTTCAAAGGGTAACTCTACTAGACAATGGAATATTAATAATGCATCGCACGCAACCAAACAAAGTATTAAGATGTTCAAATGTTTCTTTAAAACATTTTCAGAGCATCAACGATGCGAACTAATTAAACTACTCGTTGGGAAATATCTTAAAACCTTGAAAATCAATTATAAACTACCTTGCGCATAAAACACGTACACCTAATGACAGTGACTGCTGCTGCTGTTGATGATCAAGCACTAAGTAATTAAATTGGATAATGCACTTGGGATCCTTAGTGAACTGATGCACTACGTTTAGAAAAGGTCTCTTCATAATATGTGTATGACCTTGAGCAGTGAAAATAGAGTAATATTCACTAAACTGTTCAGGATCGTTCATGTGACTGGATACATGCTGAGCAGTTACTGTACCCGTATTCCACACGTACAGGGAATTGTGGGGCTTACGTAAATTACAATTGGTACATTCAATGGGGTTCGTTTCCAAGTACAAACTGATGATGGACAAGACACATTGATCCATAATAAATTCACCTTCTCAACTCGAACACTGAGCCATACTAAACAAAGTGTAATTATTACTAAAATATGTGAATGCACTAGTAAGGGATCACTTGGTCTTGAAGGAGGCTTCCATATCCTTCTTCAGTAACAAGTCCACCAAAACTCCACGGTTCAATTTGATCTTGCGTTGAAGCCCCCAATCAAACTTTTCCCTTAATGATGCAGGAGCTGACTCATGAGATTGTTCGTATAACATAAACAATTCTTCCACCGTCTTCGAGTCACGCAAAATGGACTTGGTATATGTACCAAACAGTGTTGCTAATTCTTCAGGAGTGGCGTCCGGAAAAATATATCCATTGCGATGACCAGCACAAATATGATCACGCTGGCTTGGTTGATTCGTATAGCAGCCTAAACACAACAAGTAGTTTGAAAACTCGTATGCTTGTATACTCGCTATTATACAGCCTTCCGTCACCCAGCGGGAGGAACACTTACACGATAGTAAAGACTTGTCCTTCAATACGCTTCGACTAACATCGGTAGGAATAGCTAGGTCCATGCTTGAGGTAGCCATAGCAACTAATATTCATATTTAAACACTGACACACTTTATTCATACTCGTGCAACGCGCAAATGAACGTCATCCGCCTTTCACCAGGTCGTACTAAAAGCAATTGGAATCATAATGAAAGACTACAAGCACTCTATCTAATGGTTTTCAATGTGTACTAGTTATCATCTCAGTTAAAAGGTTTTAGAGTGATAGTAACTCTTATCTCGGCATTATCTAACAAGCTAAGTGGTGTTAAGTGCTGTAACCTACATTGAAAGCGTATATGAACATTACTCCAGTACATCCGCCTTTCACCATGATGCACTGAAAGGAGCTGTTATAAGATAAGCCTAAAAGGACTCTATCCATCTAATGCTTTTAAGAATATACTACTTATTATCTCAGTTGAGTGGTTTAAAGTAGTCATAACTGTTATCTTACCATTATCTAACGAGTTAAGTGGTATTAAGTGCACACACCTATATTATTTAACTAATGGAAGCTCTTATACGTACATGCTTTTAAGAGCACTCTCAATTTAATGGCTTTAACTGATATCTTACCATTATCTAACGAGCTAAGTGGTGTTGAGTGCTTTTACCTATATCATTAGTCTAATGGAAGCTCTTATCCATACATTCTTTTAAAAGTACTCTCCGTTAAGTAGTTTTAGAGTGGTAGTAACTCTTATCTCAACATTATCTAAAAGCTAAGTGGTGTTAAGTACACATACCTACCGTAAAAGGGTACTAATGGAATATAAGATCTCTTATCTCTAAAATCCATTAGCTTTGGAATGTGGTGATAATATTAATAATGGAAAAGTGACTAGTATTAGGTCATACATTACTTGTCTCATATAAAATCACATAACTATCTTATAAGAAATGTTACAGAAAATAAATTGGTACCGTTTTATAGATCATAATAAGATCTACATTTTGTGTTACTACAACATGTTTAGAATTCTTGATAACTACGGATTTATTCAGATTTAAAATTAAAAACGAGTGCCAAAAAATACTTTTTTCAAGTTTGCTTCAACATATCTAAAAAATGGCACCATATACAGATACTACAATTAGTTGTGTATAATTTGCAGTTAATTTACTATACATTGGAACAAACACGACGGTTTTGTCTCTATTCTGTGGAAAATTATAAGTATTTAGAAATTCTATTCGAAATTCTACGGGCGGCCATGTTGATGAAGTCATGACTCTCGATCAGCTTGGCCTCCCATCTATTGTTTGTGTATATGACCCAAAGAATGAATCTGCAGTGGTGGCCAATATTTTACATTCACGGCAACTCCCACTTAATGATTCATATTATCCAA
>JAGDQP010012927.1:0-49076 GCA_022664845.1 Lepisma saccharinum | reverse complement strand
ATGTTATTTGTCTTCCCGTTTTCCTCAATCTCCTGAATCTTCTGCGTCAGATATTCTCGCTTTTTGTTTCTGAACCCTAGTGTGGCGTTTCGTTTCGCGTTACTGTAGTGGTTGGTATTTGCTTCGCTTTTATTACTTAGCCATCGTTGCCTTGCTTGTTTTCGTTCCTCATGAAGTTTAATGCATTCTTCATCAAACCAAGGTTTGTTTTTCTGTTGTTTCTTCTCACCTACGCGTTCCTTCGCTGCGCTCTTAATTGTTTCACGAATTGCCTCCCACATCTTACTTACATCAATTTCATTATTAATATCATCATTATTATTACTCGAGTCGGCTAGGATTTCGAACCTATTTGAGAGTTCGAGTTGGTAATCTGCTCTTATGCTCGGATTATTTAATAGTTTCACTTCGAATTTCAGTTGTTTTGATCCCTTGCTTTCTCTGTTCGCGATGCATAACTTTTCCCTTACTTTTATGATCACTAATTGATGGTCGGTGTCACCTTCCGCTCCTCTGTACGACCTAACGTCCATTATGTTGGTGTGTCTTCGTCTGTCTACTAATACGTGATCGATCTGGTTGAGAGTTTTGCCGTCCGGAGATACCCATGTGTATTTGTGTATGTCTTTGTGTTCAAAGTACGTGCTCTTTACCAGTAAGTTTTTCGAAATCGCGAAAGTTATCAGTCTTTCTCCATTGTTGTTGGTCTTTTCGTGAAGACTGTATTTGCCTATAGTAGGTCTATATTTTTCTTCCCTCCCTACCTTTGCATTGAAATCACCCAACACAATTTTCGAATTATACTTCGGTAATCGGTCAAACAACCTTTCTAGCTCATCGTAGAATATATCTTTGTCGTTATGAGTAGCCACCTCGGTCGGAGCATAGACGTTTAATAAAACCGTGTTACCCCATCGAGTACGTATCGTAACGTACGATAGTCTTTCGTTTACGAACTCTATATTCTGAACCGCCTGAATGATACTATTCTTAATGAGGAACCCTGTTCCGAAATCGTGAGACTGTGTTTCCCCGTAGTAGAAAGTGTACTTGCCCTGTGGGATGCTATCTTGACCCTCCCACCGAACTTCTTGTATCGCTAATATGTCTAGCTCGTACTTCTCGGTCTCGCGTACCGCCACCTGAAGAGCGCCCGTTTGGTATAATGTTCGTACGTTCCACGTTCCTATTCTAAGGTCTTTCTTAATCCTGTTCATAGAGCCCCCTGAAGCAGTCCCAGCCCGGAGATCCGAATGAGGGACTAGTTTACCTCCGGAATATTTTACCCCAGGAGAATCCATGAACCATCTGATACTGTTTCTTGACATGTTTTAGCGGTGTAGAGTTGTCAGCTCTACGACCTCGCAGTAAAGGTAGACATTCAAGATGTCGCCCTCTGTCCATCTCTGAGCCTTGCCGATGTCATTCATCTTCAGCCTCAGAGTGGTAATGGTGATGCTGCTTCCCCTCACCATGATATTTTATAATTTTATTTATACATGGCAAAAAAGCATGGGGCACGCTTTCATATACAATCACTTTATAAATTCTTGAATTGGCGCGCCGCATGCTTTTCTTTCTAGTCATGCATAAATAAAATTATTTTTTACTTTTTAGTACGATTTGTTTAAGAAAAGTATTTTTTTAAAGTTTTATTTAAATTATTTTTTTGTGTTTAATCCATTTTTAAATAGTACAAAAGGAAGATATTTTATTATAATTTTGGAAGGTGGGACAGATACTGAACTTTAATACACGAGAGCAGGGATGGCCAACAGCTGGCCATATATTTTTGTTGGGACGCAGAAAAATAAAAAACATAAATAAAGTATGTGTATTATCATTTTAGCTATTAGTTTCGAATATACACTTTATGATTGATACACTAGTTATATTCTTTAGTGCTCATAACGCCCTGCGACGCTACCGTGCAGCCCGCGTTCAGAAATAAGTTGCCCATCCCTGCACTAGAGCCTCGAATTTAAGGGGAGGAATTTAAGGGGAGGATGAATAATGCAATACTGTCTGCACACAGTCCTGAGTTTACTATTAATATTAAGACTAATTGTATTAATTATTGAAGGACGAAACGATCTTCGGTCTGTGAAAGTTAATTTCCGTTTTCTTCTACTGAAATTTGAGTAATTGACGTAAAACAAAAAGCGCGGGAAAACCCACTTGGATTTAGCCTTACAGTACGAACTGTACTCGTACAATTTTAATTTGTTCGTACATATTATGCATAGAAATGAGCAAAATCGAAATCTAAAATATGACAGTGCTGTATTTCAAAATAGTCTTATTTGTACAGTATTGTATTTTTTTTTTCGTCTTTCATTATTTTGCGTAAGAGTACCCGCTTCACACTGTCCTCTATTCAAATTTAAAAGAAAATTTAAGCAACTTTTTAAAGACATTCTTTTCGTAAATAATTCGTACTAAAAGTATAAAAGGTTTTTTTGGAAAACACGCTTTTTAAGATGCATTAAAAAGTAAAAAATAATAAATTGAATTAATTAATCTTATTAATCGGAAAATAAAAGCGTGGGTTCCTTAGATTTTATAATAATTTAAGCAAGAGCACCCACGCTTTTCTTTTACTATTTATAAGATTAATTCAATTTATTATTTTTTACGTTTTAAACCATCTTTAAAAAGCGTTTTAATTTTTTTTTTAATTATTTTTTTATGTATATTAGATAAATATTAAACTCCCTACGAGATAGCCAACTCAAACTTCACACAATAGATGCGGCGTTGCGTGCATTTAAGGATAATTTCCAATTAATTAATTAAAGTTAACTGGATTATTCTGTCGTATCTAATGATTGAATATTGTATTGTCATCGGAAGTAAGTAAGTTTACAAAAAAATCAAAGAAATCGGGTGATGGGAAGTGAGTTAAAAATCAGTTAACAAGATTTGTACCACAGATGATTACGGAGCAGGCTAATATAAAGCTTGTAGTAATTTTGTTTATGCATGACTAAAAGAAAAGCATGAGGCGCTCTCTCGTATACAGTTACTTCATAAATTATTTAATTGACGCGCCCCATCCTTTTCTTTTTAGTCATGCATAAACAAAATTATTTTTTACTTTTTAGTACGAATTGTTTAAGAAAAGAATGTCTTTAAAAAAATATTTTTTGAGCTATTTCGCTGTTCGGAAACTCGCAAGCTGTTTTGTCACCCAAAACCTAAAGTGTTCTGCAACCAGTCAAAACCCAACATCGTTGCAGGTTAGTATTTATTTTAGGATAAAAGAAGTCCATATCTTTTTTAAAATATTAAAATATGCTTTTAAAATATACACACACATGAAAGTAAGGATGGAATATTGCATTGTCACCCGACTGACGTCGCTGTGCAAATTTTATCGTTGTATGACGTCGGGAAATGAGTTAACGTTGCAAAATTTGAGGACACCACGAATCATTGTGAACTAAAGAAAAGAGTGTAATTACGTGTTTTTGTATCATTACTGTACGGTATTTTTACTGAACATTGTGAGGATTAAAAAAAAAAGTTCATAATTAAAAGTAGGCCTATATATCAAATGTGGCATCTGGAAACTGCTAAAATAAAATAAAACTAGTTCTTACTGCGTCAGAATTCGGTTAATCCGGACTCAGTAGTTTTACCTTAGGTATTTAATTGCCCGCAAATTATTACTTCATGGGCTGAGTCGAGGCTCCCAGGCTCGGTTAAACAGTAAAAAGTAATTACTATTTTGTCCACTTTCGAAATTTGTATATCGTCTTTTCACAATTAAAAAAAAAATCGGAGTGGGGAACTGGAAGATGGAGAATCCCTCTCCGTTCCTTCAGAATTGAAATCTTGAAAATACCGCTGCTTTGTATCGCATTGCATGTAAATGACCAAGATATATATATTTTTTTAATGGTCGTTGATTTATTTTTTCCCCTTTGTATCTCAAGTTTATTAATACACTGTGTTCAAATAACTTGAATTGTTACTTTCAGTTTGCGAAATTCGTGTGTATTTTGGCTCCACCCTGACCACTCTCTACGCTCAGCGCATTATCCACTTTCATCTGTCTTGTTTCTCGCGGAGAAGTTGCGCACTCTCGCTCGTGGATTTTCTTCATCGCCTTTGGCACTGCGTGATTGTGGCTCCACTCTGTGGCAATTTCCATCACTGGTTTCATCCGTTAGTTGTAGTGGATAGAACTGCAAGCAGGTTGCGCCACGCTCCGCAACTACTGGCAATACCAGTGCGTTTGTTGGTGCTATTATATATAGACTGTAGCAATATTTACAATATTGTATGCATTACCATATCTTAAGATAAGGCGCAGTTAAAACAAATCGTGCGTTGCACATAGCTTGTTAGTAGTTATTGAGCGTATCATACTGACATTGTGTATTTGATGCTGTGGAGCAGTGATAAGGTGAATTGTTTAACAAACTGGTCACTTGGGAAAATCCAGTGACCTCCGGATTTTCTGTTGGTATTCGATGAAGTATTTTGAATTCCACCGAATGTTTGTGATTAATCTAGTATGGTGAGTATAGTTTTACTGATTTTTCTTTTTTTTTTTTGTTGTTAATAATAATAATAATAATAATAATAATAATAATAATAATAATAATAGGAGGAGAAGGAAACACGAGTAAACCATGTTCTAATTTTACTTAATACTGCACCCTATGCAATGTAGTGGTTGAACAGTGAAATGACTTTTTCAATTTTCTGACGTGACAACTTATGGATCACATTCGAAGGATGGCGTCCCTTCTCGATCTATCTTCCAGAAGGGAGATTTATTCGGCTGGTGAAACATGAAAATACTGGGAATTCTAAGTCAGAATGGACGGTAGCGGGGTTCGAACCTTCGTGGCCCGTTCTTCATTGCCGATCCGAAGTCCGCGACGTTACCAATTGGACCCCGGAGGTGGGTGAGTAAAGACGAAATGAATATGACTTGTAAACCTGAAATTACCACCTTAGAAATCGAACACTTACAAACGTCATATTGTTCATAATTTTCATGAAAAGGCTTATAACAATCACGTAGTATATTTTAGAAATTACGGATAAAACCGTTATTAATATTGCAGACATTATTCATACTTCAACAAAATCAAGTGTTCTCTTGTTGAGCTACAATAATACCGTTTAAAAATACATTTTAAAAAAAACCTTTTTTTTAGTTCATATACCCTATATGTGCTATATGCACAAAGATCCTTGACCACATTGTTATTCCTTTAACGTTGTAAGTATAAAACAATAGCAGTATCAACAAACTTTGAAAGGTTGCTGTTTCACCAATGTCCGTTGCGGGGTTCGATCCCAGAACCACTGTGTTATGAGGGGAGTAGGCTTCCGTTGGTACAACCCCGTAAGCAAAAGTCAATATTTCTAAGTATCATCGCCCTGAGCCAGAGTTGCCTAAAGGCCATAAAACAAATTCAATTCAAAGTATCACTACTTCACAATACTTCGTCATTTTTTTTAAAAAATGGCGAAAAAATGTAACCCTATTGCATCAACAGGACCACATTAATTTGAAGGTTGATTTTGAAAAATTTGATTTAGAAAGGTGAGTTAGTATTGAGAGAAAGTAAAGGAACATTCAGTTTATTCCTCTGTACACATTCAAGCTAATGATAGTTATCCTGTCATTTTTAACAGTAGGTAGGCATGTATTTAGAAGTTGGCTCTTCGGAATGGGTTCCAACTTCCAAGGTATGTCTGGATATGAAATTGATATTAAATATAGATAAGTACACCTAAAAAGTATACTAATTTTTGCATAAATATCTTAATTTTGGAGCCCTCCCACCGACCCCCCACGGTCCGTAACACACACAGTTTAAACTGAAAACTTATTTTTGCCTCTCCAAAGAATATCATTTGGAAGATACATCCTCTGATTCTGCAAGGAAAAGAAGTTAGATACACGAAACGCATGATATTGTGAAATACAGTGAACTGCATAATTGATAAGTACTAGGAAGTACGACTATTGATTCGTTATTGTTAAATTGTAATCCTTTGTTCCTCGTGCTCATATCATTGATTGATACCAAGGTTAAGGTTATGGATTATCAGGGTTTTCGCCTGTAGCTTAGATGTTACATAATTTTACATACACACGTTGACTTTTAATAAAAAAATATCTTTACAAAGAGTTTGTAGAGTCAGATTGCATGTAGAGAACAGGAAAAACAACCATAAGAAATATTAAGAAGAAAAGCTTTGCGTCCTTGTATGACACATAAGGAGTGGTTCTTCCGGTCCTGCAGTCATTGGTGTGATTAATATGGAATTAATAGATAGTTGATGATTTATTCAGTGTCTTAATATACATGTTGAATTGTCACCAACGGTTTTGATTTCAAGTAGTTTTCTATACATTCTAAAGATTTCCTCCGATAATCATTCGTGTATTATCCGAAGAGAAACTACGTCTTTTTGCAGACGCAAATGCGTATTGAAATTCTGCCAAGTCAGCTAATATGCTTATAAACAATTTACAGGATAGAACAAAAGTCTGCGCAAAGTGGTGTTGAACATGGCAACTAAGAATAAACTAATCGAAAACACAATCCAATCTCCATTCGATTCGCGTACAAGAAAGGGGAAAAGAACAAACAAGCACATTGCAGTCAGTAGGGGGAAAAGGAGAACGATAAAATATCTTTGATATTCGCTGGGTTAAGAAAATAATTTTTCCGTATCGAACGGCCGTAGCTCAGTTGGTAGGGCGTTGACTTAGCGTTCGGAAGGTCCTGGGAACGACCCCTACGGGCTCATCATGACTCGAGTTTTTCCTCGGTTACGTCAGACAAATGCAAGGATGGCAACTAAAAACTAATCTCTGACCAACTTCCTTTCTCCTTCTCTTCTCACCTACGTGGGGTAAAGATCATAAATAAAATTCAGATTGGTTTCTGTGCTCATATCCGAAATTCAAACTTCAGTTTTATGCAGGTTTATAATCTACATTTTATTCTGAATTTCCACAGCACTTACAGAACAATCATAAGGATCGTAGATTATCTGTATGTACAGTGTTACTACATTATGCAAGTTCTCAGACTCCCGAAATGTTTCCATCGACTGTTTCCTGTGAATCTGAGTGTACATACGTAAGAGGTATTTATTTGGATATGTTAGCTAACAACTCTAGCGTGTTACATACAATCAGGGATGTGAGGCTAAATTTTTAGCTGGGTATACGCTTCGCTCGATGTAACGAAATATTTTACTTACTACCTCATATACCTGCATATTTCATAAATTTTAGGTTGATATACGGTGATACCTAAAAAATTGAGGTGGGTATATGACGTATACCCTCCATTACATCCCTGCATACAAGAGGTGTAAAAGTGCCTCGTATAATAATAGTGTTCTACCGGACCGCCACCTGGAGTCGAAGCTTTCCATCTGACATTTTATTTCGATATAAGTGTATCTCACAATAATTAAAGCTATGAGATCCAGAACAGCACAAGTCCACTTTTTTGACACCATATGAGTTGCATTTACATCACTGAAATTCTTGAAAAAAGGCATTTCTGATGAGATGAGAGACATCCCCCCTTTTTTTTATCCTAGTACTTTTATTATTATTATTTTTTTTTTTTAAATACAAGTTTTGCTCATTTTGTAACCACACAAAAAAAAAACTGATTTTCGTAAGAACACAGAATTTTTGCTGAATGGACTTGTGCTGTTTTGCATATTATGGCCAATTAGCCCTATATCCTCCTCCAAAGCTTTTTCCTTGATTTCCTAACATGTATAAACTGTTTTCAATTAACCCAATGTCACACAGCAAAAGACGACATACTAGGCATGAAAATAGCGTATAATGCGTAGGAGTTCTTTTTCTATCCCATATTTAGGTAAACGTGTATTTTGACAACTGTTTCACGGCCAATGGGCAATTTGGTATCTCAACAATGTGTACCATTATTGCTGAAACAGTATCCATAGTAACTTCAGATGTGCATCCGGAATACTTTTGGAATAACATCTGTCTAGCAACTGTTTGGATACAAGTTTCGTTTGTCATTGAAATGCAAAACAAGGTCATAATACAAAACTGGCGTATAGGGATATGATCAATATACTTGTCTGCACACGATTAGTCGTGATGATGGATATATTGACTGCAGTTTACCAGTTTTCATCAGTTTCATAGGGTGAATGCCAGTGTGATTCATAAGCAGTGGTTCTGACCGCCACCTTCCCCATGCTGCCTGCTTCGGAAAAGTACTCTCCCAGGAACGTTGGACGTGTGATAGGTTTACCTAGACCATAGAAACTAAAATTAAACCAAAACATCTAAATAATTAATACCAGCAATACATATACAGGGGTTGGACAAAAAAATCTAAAACGTTTGAAAAAGTGTGAAAATCATACCTAGTATGGTGTGGGGCCTCCTTTTGCGTCTAAAACAGCTTGGATCCGACGTGGAATGGATGTATACAGCTCCTGAATTGTAGTGTGTGGAATGTTGTACCATTCTTCCTCCAAAACATGCTCCAGTTCCTTAAGGGATGATGCTGGAGGGTAATGAGACCGAACACGCCTTTCTAACACAGACCACAATGGCTCAATGATGTTCAGATCTGGTGATTGTGGGACCCAGGGGAGGTGTAATAGCTCCTGGTTATGCTCCTTAAACCATGATTGCACCGTTTTGCAGTGTGACAGGGTGCCAAATCATCTTGGTAGATGCCATCACCATTCGGGAACAATGTGTGGGCCATGGGTAGAACCTGGTCTCCCAAAATGGCCTCATACGCTTTAGCATTCATCATTCCATGCAGGGCTATGATGGGACCTGCAGAAAACCACGATATCACTGCCCATACTGTAACAGAACTACCCCCATGCTTTACAGTTGGGCGCAGACAGTCTGGATCATAGGCCTGCGACGGTGTTCTCCATACGTAAACACGACCGGTTGTTGGAAACAAGGCGTAGGTCGATTCATCGGAATACATTACGTGTTTCCACTGATCAAGCGTCCACTCCTTGTGGTCCTTGCACCACTGGATACGCCGCTTCGCATTTACTGCTGTGACCAGAGGTTTGGCGATCGCGGCCCTGCCATGAATTTTCATTTAATGAAGTTCCCGTCGCACTGTTTTTGATGAAACCGGGTTCTGTAGGCCGGAATTGAGTTCAGACGTAATTTTCATTGCAGTGGTCTGCTTTTTAGCTGCTACAATCCGTTTTAATGCCCCAGGATTGTCTTTCGACCACTGTTGTGCTTTGCAGACGTTGTTTGCTCATGCATTGTGTATGCCCTCGTGACATTGGACACAGTGCCTGTCGATACCCCCACAATGGTCGCTACTGTTGTCACTGAAGCTCCAACCAGACGGGCACCAACGATCATGCCTCTTTGGAAGTCTGTCAGGTCGCCCATTTTACCGCACCACTTGCACACCACGACACTCAGTCACAGGTGAACTGAGTACTGCTGACGGAAGAGGAAGGTCCACATGACACATTGAAAACAAAACACGATCGGCAACCGCAACACGTGGTGTACAGTGGCGGGCCACACTTACGTGTCCTGTATGACGTGTTTTTAGATTTTTTGTCCAACTCCTGTATAAATAGCATCAAGAAAGGAGGAAAATAAACTAGAGCATGTACCTGGTCATACTGTGAGGAAGCTGGTAGTTTGTGGGTAAAAGTAATATGTAAATACTTTGATTATGCAGGGAGTTGATGATGAAGCGTGCAGCCTAGAAACTTCGTGTGATTCGTAAGTTGCAATATTGAATATTTTCTGGAAGGACAATGGATTAAATATCAAAAGTGATATATGGTGTGGAACTGGCGTTTTGCTCATTTGCATCCATAATCGAGGGGAAACAATAAATGGCAGGAAATCAATAGGTGAACATCTTAATGACATGTGTATAAGACAAATCTTAATGAGAAGTAACTAAACTAATTTATTTTAATGTACATTTTAGAAGCTAAACCCATCACAAGTCTGAAGGATCGGGTCCCTCGGCGACCATTCTTTCAGGCAGGAATGGGAGGCGATCAGGGCGTTAGTATAGGGACAATCCCGACATTCGCCTGATAAAATAATCTTTGTGCCTCCGAAGTCCGTGACTGTAACCACGAGACAAAGGGTGTCTGTTTATGTAGACTTACGTGATAAGTGTTGATGTGTGTGTGCGGCCGTATTTGGTTCTCTTATCAGCGAGAGACTCGTAATTTAAATCGTAACGAACCACAAAAGTCAAACAAGTCTGTCTGCTTTCCCTCAATTCTAACTTGTAAAAACCTTCGGAATTTCTGCATTGTATTGGTGGCCTACATTTGTAATTAGTCGATCCTCTTGTTTATTATTAATGCTTTAGATAAAGTAACGAACTTGCATTTATTGAAAGGGTGAGTGCTCATAAGAATTTGAATGTTGCTTCAAAATTTGTTGCTAATAATTTTCGTAATACGTAAAAGTGTATACTCCGGAATGGATAAGGGGTTCGCGCTCTCACTTTTTCTGTGCGTGGTCACGGGTTCAAGCCCTTCCGGGGTCCATTGAATGGAGTGGCTCGGAGCCCACTTTACCAGAAACTGTAGATCCCATCCTTTAGAAGCTTACCAGCTCGTTTAGGACATCAATATGAATCCAAACAAATGTGGAAATGTAGTGATATATTTGTAGTTTCTACACTTAGTATTCTGTCTGATTTCGTATGTTTTTCAGAATGAAAATGATCCAGTCCATGTTAGAGAGTTTTTAAGACTTATTGTTTTATGAAATTTAGCTATTTACTTCCTTTGCATTCAAATTTTAAATGGATCGTTTCTAAGCCGTCAAGTTATCGAATGTCACGACATATATGATCATTCCAAAAGAGGTAAGTGTTGCAGCGAACTGTACCATTAAAACCTAAATGTTTCTGTTTTTGTCTAAACAAAGAGCGACCTCATTTAATTTGGTTTTCGCATACATATTTTTATACTGATTGCATGATTTTAACGCTTTCTACTTTTAATACGATGTACTTCGTGGTGGGGTCGCCTTCGTCATATTGGAACAAAAATCATTATTCAAAAACAGTTTATTCATATCCAAATTTAGCTAAATTTCGTAAAGCAAAGTGTTTCATAAACTCTTAACTTTGACAGTTAAAGAAAACATTTATTCAGACGAAAAGCCAACTTTGGAATCTACATAAAACCTTTGGCTTAAATTTGAATTACTAAAAAATGTGGTGGTAGCATCTTTTTATCTTTAGCTTTCAGCTTATTATGAGACCGAATATAAATGTTTATAGGCACCTTTGTCTTTGCAAAACCTAATATGTTCCAAAACTTGTATCAACATTAATGTGCTTAAAAAGGGGTTGAAATGTAATGGCAAAAAAAAAATTCAAGAAGAGTTAAGTATCTGCATGTTTTTGTAGCACTCATATATTTTATGTGGGTCAAGTTTCAATACTTTGCAATCACTTTTGTGTTATATAATAGAAAAAGTGAAGCGTGTGATGAAATGCTGGTACGTTACATAATATAAACACTTTGATGAAGACTCTTGTTGTGGGGAATTGTTGACAAACCAGTTCTGAGAATGTCGCTTCATCGATTCTTTAAACTGCCAATAAAGATGTCTGTATTGATGTCTTCTCGATTGGCTAATGTATTGGAAACGAGTTCAGATTGAGTTAGTTCACTCTACAAGAAAATTACAATTTGAAAAGTGGAAAAAGCCGTGTACTATTTTCAAGGATGTAAATCGTTACTGACATCTTGATATGTGTTTGCTATTCATTTGTATGGCAATTCTTTTTACTCATCTTATTATGTCTTTTAAGTTTTGTTTTAATCTTTTTTTTTTTTTATGTTCACTGGTTGATTTTCGCAAATCTGTACTTTCTTTAAATAAGTGCACATATTGTACGAGGGTAATTCCAAAAGTTTCCGGCCTGACTAATTTTTAGAGATAATAGAAAGAAAACGCCAGTGTTTCTTTTCAATATATTTACACTTTACTTCAATGCACTTTTCACATCTTTAAATTAGCATTTGTATATCCGTGAAAAAATTGTCCGAAGTTTTGTGTGCAAATGGCTCAAAACTACTTCTTTCACGTCATTCTCGTCCGAGCACTTTCTTCCTCGAAGGCTTTTCTTCAGTTTAGAGAACAGGTCGCTAAATCTGGGCTGTAATGCGGATGAGAAATCCCCCTTGAAGTTACAGCACCTTTTGACAACAACAGCCATATGGACTGGAGCATTATCGCGCATTAGAAGAATACCGCGTTTCTGCTCACATTGAAGCAAGTGAGTGCGCAGCGTCCCATTCAAACGACGAGCTCCAACGAACGGATGTAGATAGAGAGTTGAAACTGGTACAATATACTGTCCATAGATGATAGTACATGTCATGAATAGCTAATTAAAATGTGCACGATTTTTTATTGTCAGGCCGGAAACTTTTGGAATTACCCTCGTATATTAATTATATAAAACAGTTAGTCGTTTTCAGAAACTTTTTTTTTTTTTTTAAACTAACGACTTATGAACAATCATTTAATACAGTTATTCACTCGATAGTACAACACTAGGTAGGTCTGCTCCAGAACACGTTTCTGAGTATAGCTGAATATGTCCACAGAAAAAAAGAGGGTGTTTTAAAATTGATGTTCATGGAAAATCTCAATAGTAGTTCCGATTTACAAAAAAAGCAGGCTCGAACTCGGCTCACCGACACTTTTTAACGACATCTCAACGAGACCCAGACTAAGGCCATCCTTAATTTAGAGTATTTTTTTAATTATAAAATTACTTTTATCATATAAATTATATTTGAAGTGTAAGGAAAAGATGCAGGTATATCTATTTTTGAAAAGAAAAAGAGTTTCCACTCCTAATAATATTAAACGGATACGGGATAGGCAGAGTAGGATAGGTAATAATATGTCAGATATGTAGTTTCAAGATTCGCAGCGGATTGAAACAAGGCGATACCTTGTCACCACTACTGTTAAACTTTGCGTTAGAATATGCGATTTTAAAAATTAAAGGGGACAAAAAGGGGCTATCATTGATTGGTTTGAATCAACTGTTTGTATACGCGGATGATGTAGATTTAATAGGGGACGATATAGATGCACTACAAAGCAACACCGATGTCTTAGTAGAAGCGTGCTATGAGGTAGGTCTACAGGTAAACATAGATAAAACAAAATACATGATAACAAGCCGAAACACAGGGAATGAAGGAAATAAAAACATAAGAATTAGGGATGAGGTCCTAGAGAGTAAACAAATTTAAATACTTGGGAGTATACGTAACAAGCAAAAATGAGGTCACGGAAGAAATAAACAGTCGCTTAGTATCGGGGAACGCATGTTTCTATTCAGTCCAAAAACTTCTAACTTCGCGATTAATATCAAGGAATTTGAAATTAAAAATATACAGAACGGTTATTCTGCCAGTAATACTTTACGGTTGCGAAAGTTGGAGTACGACCCTAGGAGATGAACATAAATTACGTGTATTTGAAAATAAGGTTTTGAGAAAGATATACGGGCCGAAACGCGACGAGATGACTGGAGAGTGGAGGAGACTGCATAATGAAGAACTCCACGGACTGTACGATTCACAGATGTTGTAAAAATAATAAAATCGCGACGACTAAGGTGGGCAGGCCATGTAGCTCGGATGGGGGAAAAACGAAGATTATAAACCTGGAAAGACAGTATTATAAGGGATCTTCGAGAAGTAGGTGTTCGTGATGGAAACTGGCTTGATATTTCCCAGGGTAGAATCCAATGGCGAACGTTTGTTACAACGGCGATGAACTTGCGAGTTCCATAAGCCATAGAGTTAGTTAGTTAATAGATTGAGGGTGAATTCCTTAAGCCGAAACAAAAAACAAATTAATTTGAAGAAATTTTGAATAAGCCATAGTTTCAGAACTAAAGGCATCTAAATGATTCGAGACGTCGTCACAAATGACGTCATATCTTGACAAAGAATTATGTAAGACGTATTTAGCTTAACAAATTATGCCTCAAGTTGAGTCCAAGGATTGTAGTTGAACAGTTTTTAATTGAAGAAGGTAGCTGAGATTGATGCTAGTCTGGTGTGCAGTGTCATTTCCTTGATCACATTCTTACGTCGGGAAAATTTGCCATACTACAGTCTAGAGGTATTTAAGGCCTAATTCAATTCGTGAAATTGGAACATTTTGCATTCTGGGATTCCGACATTAAGGAACTTTCATCTGCTCCGAGGATTGAACGCAGGACCCCTTGATTACAACTTGGCGAGTTAAATTTACTCGTCCATCAGATGCAATGAAGGGCAAAATTTTTCTTTAGTCTTATGTACTTTAATTCTTTTTAAAAAGCAGATGTAGTCTCGGTGTGGATGAAAGGTTAGCGCGCTCACTTTTTGTGTACGTGGTCGCGGGTTCAGTTCTCGCCGAGGTCCATTGAACAAAGTGGTTCGGGCTCACTTTACCCCCCCCCCCCCCCCCAAAAAAAACACACAACTAGGTCTGGTCCTTAGCTCACCAGTTCGTTTAGGATGTTAATAACGATTCAATCAATGAAGGAAGCTGCAGTTTCGAAGTCCAGTGAAACAGTTCCGGAATTCGAAATTCCAGAATCCAGATTTCATTCCGGAATGTTTCGAAATGCCGCAGTTATAAATGTGGTGCTCACATACAATCCGCTTCTATTGCGATTTGCTAAGCTGTCATGTGTAAAAAAAAAAGAGAGCTATATTTCCACTTCCGATAGATATTTGATGAGTAAAACAATTACCGTGATATTCAGTGGATGCAGTGTGTCATCCACCTGCAAGTCACGTGGTCTTGAAAGCACATGATTGCGCAGTTGCAGATTTGGCCTTCCACAACAGTACCGCCTGGGCCTTCAACTAGGAGATACACTTCAAAAACTGGATAAATCCATGGGATCTGTTCAGTTTATAGCACTTTCAATTAGGGAATTGATTTACATAATTGGCTTAAGCTGTCAGTGGAAGCTTTCAAATCAGGTAGTGTACAGCATCTGTTCAGTGAATTGGAGCCTTCAAGTAAATTAATTATAAATTTATGGGTTTCGTTGAACTTGCGGAGTCATAATCTATTGATTTTATCTTAAGTGGAACATAACTTGATTGGGTTTACTTTGTTTATGGAAGCCTTCAAATACGAGATATTCTGGGCTGGGAGACTTGGAAGTTCACATACAATTATGAGATATGACTAATTTAAAAGAAACTTTAAAATAAAGCATGAATTCATGTTCTGGTCCAGAGTAGCATAAGGGAATGAATGATCTCTTCGTATTTTCTTTGTCATATTTTAGGAATGGTGAGTTGTAAATTTACCAACAGACTATCTCTAACGCAGTCACAAAGCACTGCGTTAGAACCAACTAAATTAATTAATAGAAACGTATTTACCGTTGCATAATTAGGAGTGGATAGGTTTACTAGATATGGATACTGATAATGGAATGGAGTGGGATTATTCAGCAGAAGGGAGCAAGGATCGAAATTGGGAGACCCGAGCGTAAAGGCCGCTACCGACGACCGCCCCCCATTCACAGCAAGAGGGTGGCGGGATCGTACCTTGAAGTAATATTCTCAATTCCTTCTTTCACATATGGGGAAAATGTTCTAGGCCTGTAGTGCTGCAAAGATCATTAACAGCTTCAGTTTTAACTAATATGACTAGTACAAGTTGTAACTTTTTGTTTACTTAGAATCTCTCTAGCTAATTACTATACTCACAATTGTTTTGGTCTTAGAAGTACTGCTAGTCGATAACAATCAAATGATAAATAGCATTTCCAGTCATCAGCACTGTGAAGTAATATTTGTTTCACATTGGCTAACGTACGAAGAAGGACGGCCGAGTAAAAACAATAATGAGCTGTTTTGCTCGTTGAGTGACAGTGCCGTTAGCTGGAACATGTCTGTACCGTTGTTTCAGCAATTAGCTTCTTGCAAGTGACACAGTTTCTGAAGAAAGGAACAAAACCATACTTTACAGTATATTATTATGATTAATGCTAGTTAAAAGAACAAAGCTTTTTAATAATCAAATAACTGAGGAAATTATTACTTACTTGCAGTCTGCAGTATTTTAATATCTTGTTTTCCAGTTATACTGACAATCATTCAGTGTATTTCTTTTACAATTTTAAGCTGAGCTGACAACTATCGCCCATACTCTTTACGTCTGACGGATGACGTTCGTCGGCGATCACTTCTAGAAAAGGGATGGGGAGGATAGCGGCCAGGTACTTTAAGATACCATCCCAGCATTATGGCCGACAGAGAGGCTTGAATCGGCGTGCATTCCCATTGACGTTCCAAAATCTATGAGGTCGTCGACAGGACGGAGGCTAGGGTTAGATAGTTTTCTGAATCACTATTCGTGCTCGTACTTTTGGATATGTATTGAGTGTCTGCATGTAGAAAAATGGTTGCAGTGATTAAACATGACTTCCCCTCTCACTTCTTGTACGCAAATATTACACGTGAATTTTGTTTGTTCTCGAGGTATCTTTGGCTCTGGCATGTTAGAAAGAGGATAAATGGTGAACAGAAAGAGATCGGCCAGTGCAAGCCAGGTCTCTTGAAAGTACCATCTCCGCATTATCTTGGTGTAGCTGAGGAAAAGCATTTTTGATGGACGGCTTCTAGATTCAAACCCTGGACCTTCACAATGTGAAGTCGGCTCTACAGCAACTAAGCTACGGCTGCTCGATCAATTTGTACGCATTTCTTGAGCACACACACACACACACAAAAGTCTCAGAGTAACTTCGGGTTTGTATCCGGAAATCCAGACGTTTCCTTATTGCATGACTTGTATTTTTAAAAAAGTCGAAGTTTTATAGGAATGAATATTATAGAAGAAAAGTAAAATGTTAGGTAGTGAATATTACAATTTATTAGTCATTTACAGTTCCAGATTTGGACAGCTTCCTCACATTTTATTCTTTATGATTTTTTCAACAGTTCACATACATAATTTGATGGCCTGAGCCAAAGCTGCCTAAAGGACGTCAAATTCGAAAAGTATTCAAACACAATTTGCTAATAATAATACCAATACTGTAGTATCTGAGCAATAGCAAATGCAAATGTCAAGAACTATTATGAAAAGCAAATGTTCCATTACTGAAGTTAATGAGCATGATGGTGTAGTTTCTGCAGCACCGATGTTCAGTTTATTGCGTGCTATTCGTATTGTTCGTCACGTTTTGGTGGTTTTATCACGTTTGGCAAATTTTTGATGGAGCAATGAAAATGACCGTGTTGCGTAATATAAGCGATTTTAACTTCTTATCGCATATACTATACCATGTATAGTCAGTCGTCTTTATATACATGTTGAATGTCACGAAGTAATGAACATTTCCTCCTTCCCATATACATAAGTTCTATATACACAGGTTCTTTGTTTTCTAACGAAAAAAGTAAAGTATTGTTATTGGTTTTAGGTATTTGGTCACGTTCGTGCAAACTTCAATGTTAGTTTGTATAAAATTTGAAGAAATAGTATATGACTTGAATGAGTTAACTGTACTGGTTTGTTGAAGTTCAGATAACATATTTCAGGCAATACTAGCATAGAGAACCATACAGAGAAGTAACCTACATTTACAAGTAGCTACTAGCTACGCATTTCTTTCTGACCTTGAAGGATTTCTTTGCCTCGCTGCTGTTTCTGAGGTCAATATCTCATTTTCGTAACTATTGTGATGAATTCAAGCTTACCGTTCTCAGAATTTCATCTTACCAGTATCTTTCAGAAAATGAACTATTGAGTTCAGTGACATCTACCGATGAGAAAAGAAACTTCTTCGAAGCCAGAAACAAATGTGTAGCTATTTATGAATGCAGGTTATTTCTCTGTATGGTTCTCTGTGGTACTAGTTAGCGTTCTTCTCAAATAGTACATTGAAATGTGTAAAAGGTAGCTACACGTAAAACTGTCCAAGTTACAAAAATAGCTAACAGAAAACACATATAATATGCCTATATGGTGGCCCTGTTCTATTTGGATCAGGGGAAGCAACAGGTCAATACGATCATGTGATATTGTTTTCCTCCAGTCTTCAGTCTATCGACTGGGAGGAAATCTTATAAATCGGTATTGTCCTCTTTTTTTCTTCTGATCGTTATAACTCGTTAATGGAAATAGACACGGGCTACCGTAACGCAATTTAAACGTAACTTTAATACAGCATTAAGAGCAAATGGGAATTTCCAGTAAGCTATTGCATCTCGTCCCATTCAGGTCAAAACTGAATCTCATCCAAACCATGACGCGGACAAATTGAATGTCAACTATAGTCAACAGTTTCCAGACATCTAGAAGTCATAGGATGATTGAAACCCCTTCATCTGTGAGCGTTACAAGCACTAGCAGAGGAAAATATATAACACTTTTCTCAATGAATTTGTGCAGCGCATTGAATGATAAGAACTGAAGTAAATGTTTTATAATAGTTCTTATTCTATTATGGCCTCTTGATCTTCCTGGATTCTTCGTGTGGTACGTGGAGCTAGAGACCTCATGTGGCCATCAGAACTGGTCCAGTGTACATAGGATCCATTCAGAGTTGCATTAACCAACTGTGAAATTTCAGAAGTGGGAAACGTGAAATCTAATTTTATTTCCTATTCGGGAAATATTAACTGCAGTAGCAATGCAGAATAAGTCCCATTCTGCTATTTATATATTTATAAAGAAAAACTTGATCTTCCTAGGTACCAACGATAGGAATTATCTTTCTGAGTACTTATTGTTAGACGACAACGCAACACTCATTTTAGTTTTGTCATAAAGCGAATATCATGTAACTGCAGATATACTATTTAAAACAAGTAAAATGAAAACATTAGCTTCTGAATGATAATGTCATGTAGAGGACAATTAAAACTTTCCCCTATACTCTAGATCACGGTAACAGACTAAAAATAATGAAATTAGTACATCACTTTCAGTATGGTGTTTCTGAACTGACATTTGTTGAGTACAGTTCATCATCATTGTTTCAATACACAGTTAGGGCACGATGCCTTTCGACGGAGACATAAGTAAAAAATGATGCATTGTTCTATGATTTGGATGCAAATGACGTATTTCCCCCTCTCCTCTAAAATGTTAAAAGTCTGCTTTACACCAAGAAAGTAATAGTCCGTAGATAATGGACATCTGCTGGTGTGATTCATGATTTATATTTAAAGCCTGGTGAGACCATTCCGTGTAGCGGAATGATACTTTAACAGTTCCAACAAACTATACGTACACAATTACACACGAAAACATCATTGGTAATGGTATCTGGATGCTTCATGATAACACCCTCCGCGTGTGTCTACGTACTATTCAGAAAATCGGGATCTGAGGATACCCACCAAGCTTACTCTCCTGACTTTGCACGACCACTTGGATATTTACTTTTCGGCCCGTGGGTAGTTTTCTCTCCGGGATTAGCTGCTTCAGCAGTGTTAATTTCCTCAGAGAACAAAAATTGAATTTGCTTGTTAATGTAGTTTTCCTTTATGGGCCATACCTAAGCCTGACATATCTCAGACACGAATCCTTCGGCAAATATTCTTCCGGTGGAGAGAAGGGAAAGTTAGCGTACGGGCTCTTGTGTAGGTACCATGCCGGTGGTACTGAGGGAAATCCTTTAAAATTTTATTCAGAATCGCCAACAGTATAATTCAAATGTTCGTACCTCCCAAGTGCCGTTCCGCAACCTCTAAGCAACAGGAACTGGGTAAGTGAAACTGGTTGAACAATATTTTTAAAGAACAGATCGTTTTCTTAAATAATATATATGATACTCCGAGAGTATTGCATTACAAAACAGATCCATTTGTGCTAAATGGTAGTTAAGCTTTCACGTGGTTTATAATGAGTTCAGATGATAATATTTATAGCGGAAGTGAACTTCAGAGAAATTATTCATGTATTGTATTTTTTTCCTCTGAATACTACTACAAAAAGTAGTAAGTTGTATGCAACATACTTGAGGAAACCGGCGTAATGTGTACGTGCCATTGTGCAACACGAAGTGAAAACTAAGAAGGGTAGTGACTCTTCTTTCCATTTATGAATGTCTTCTTACGTAATGTTTTTATTCAGAGACAATAATATCTAGTTAATCATCTCCCAGAAGATTTAATGTCATAGAGAGACAGCTGTTCCCTTACGTACATTGAAAAGCAAAATACATAAGATTCCTGTTCCTTGTGAAGAATATCAATCTCTCTCCCACTTGTTCTCTGTGTACTTGAAATATGGCGGAGAGCCACAAATTGTCTTGAAGTGAAAGTTCGTTGCGTCAGGCTTTATGTACCACTTGTTGAGTGATGTGAATTTGTCAGGTTCAACCTAAAAAATCTAATTTTTGATGTACGTGATGAGAGGGGAGGGGGGATATTTCTACTTTTGCTTCTGGTGAAAGTCTGCTGATAGTTTTTTCTGTAGTGTATTCAGAAAAAAAAAAAGTTCGTGAAAGAGCTTAAGAACTACGTAAAACACAGTACTTGCAGATAAGGATATTTAAAAAATAAATACAAATTACATGTATTTCCACTGTAAATACAGCTATGGCCTCAACGTGTCACACGTCTGAGGAAAGACCTTCTCTGCGGGCATTTTTCCAGACCTGGGAAAGGCATCGATCATGGCATTAGGCATCTCCACATTCGTCTGGTGAAACTATGCAAAACCTCTGCCAATATGGACGGCAGCAGGACTTGAACCTGGTGCCTCCTTAATTCCAATCCGTAGTGTACGACCTTCTAAACACTAGACTGCTGGAGCTGATTAGTTAAAAGTTCTCTTTTCGTACCTGTATCCAGCAAATTCCAGCATGCCTGTTAGGTAAGTTGTTACGGTCTTCGCTTTTAGATCAAGAGGCCACGCGCTCGATTTACAGTGAGGAACAGGGATGGTTCAGAATCCTGCAAGTCTCCTCGTTAGAACTTTAACATCATTTTAATCTAATCGCCATCAGCTTACTTTGTCCAGGGACCTTTGCCTGACAAGCATCCTTCCGGTGAAACATTCGTTAAAATCTGCTTTCGATAGACCAATTAGAAACTGGAAAATGTATGCTCAGATATACACATAGTCAGCAAAAGGAGTGTTGTTCGAAAGTAAAAATTTTGAAAAATACTTAACCGTCCCAGTGTTGGCAATCCTCCTTTCCTTACAGTTCCTAATATTAGGGAATTACAACTATCGGATTTGGTTTGCAATTACATTGTACAAGAAAGAATAATGAATATCTGCTCAAGTATGATTTAATTGATCAAGCTTGTATCAATGCGGATAAGTTTGATACATAATAACAGAAAACTTGACAACACTTTCTTACCAGTAATGACATTAAACTGTTACACACAACTCTACTTTGAAAAAATATGGGTAGAAAATTAAAAATATGAAAAAATGTGTATTCGTGGGAACGAGTGTGATTATATCTTCCCGAACGATCGTTTTATAAATAAATCACATTAACATGATTCTGGTACTTAAATAGAAAACTATAACGATCTTTTGAATGAATACTGAATGACAGTCAGTTACTTGAAAAATATACAAATTGTTTAGGGATAGAAATACTGTATAACTAGTAAGCAATGTAAAATGGAAACTGCATTAGGTGAGCTACAACTTTGTGTGAAATAGGACAAAAGCACGTGAAAACAGCATTTACATGAATGGAAAACGAGAGTCTGAGGAATGGAGGGGATTTCTGCATGAATTACTGCCGTTTTACTCTTACTTGTTAGTCCGTGTGAGCTTCACGAAAGAGCTCCTGCATATCTGGAAGCGAACTTCCACAGTTTCCTTCGAATTTCAACTCACTTCCTCTCCACGGCAGGAAGTGAGTGATAAGATGCGGCCCTGTATTCTAAGGAAAACAGGGATTCTGCTATCCGGTTGTGGGTTTAATATGGCCTCGACGATAAAATAAGGTTACAGGTGCTTCTTTCTGTCGGCTTTTCTCAGCTCAATGATATTCGTAAGGAATTGAGGAAAGAAAGAACAGATAATTTCTATTTGTTCTCAGGATGTATTTATAAACTTCTTCCTGCGTTGAATCAGCACATTTTCAAGGAAAAAGTGGATATTGTCATATTTGAAACGAACCTTAAAAGAATTTGTCACATTTAAGCAGTAATTAACTTAACTGATAACTGCGATTTGATTAAGTCAACTTTCCATTATAATATAAACTTTCTCAAGATAAATATTAATTGTTGTCCAACAAATTGTGTCCTACTATTTTTGTCAAGAATTCCTAATAATTATCGAGAATTAATTGCAAGCTAAAATTGTGAGAAACTTAATGCCAGTGATGTAGCGTCAAAAACTTTGCTTTTCAGAACCTTCACAATACCAAACTCTTTTTCTTTCCACATTTTGCTCGCACCTAAAATTTATTTTGTGTAAATGCAAATTATATATGTCATGACATTCAGTCGTTTTAATCCCCTTGAGGGTTAAGCCCCCCCCCCCCCCCTTTCACACACACACAATTTTCTGTCAGTTACTTCCCTCAGAATGTGGTTCTTGAAAAGCACTTCGTCTACTCTTTCCTCTTTCATTCGGTCGTTGTCTAGGTTCTTACTTTTTTTTCTGGGAATCCAATTAAGAACATATGTTGTCCATTTCCAGGTCCATCTCCACTTAATCTTTTCGGAGCCTTGACCACTACTATACTACCTTTAAGGCGGCCGACCATCCTGACAGGTTTTTCCTCAGTCACACCAGGCAAATGGCTTTCAACATAGGCCCTGGCTGACACCTTCCCAAATCCTTTCCCCTCCCCTATCCCACCTTGAGCCTTAGATGCCTAAAGGCCTTAAATAAAAATTCAGTTCAGTTCTATCTTTGAGATCGAATCCATTCATTATCTTCCTTTCCCTCCTAGTATTCCTAACATTGCTCTTTGTGTAATTCTTGATCTTTGAGTTGTTTGCATCCACGTTTCATAGACATCTATACATCATCAAAGGTGACACACACTGTTTATACACGCTTGACACACTTTACTCAATTCTGTCATTCTGATCTGTAGTTCTCGTGCACTTGAAGCAGAGAGGATTAAATTATTAGTGAATCAAAAGTGATTAAGGTATTCGCAAGTTATTTGTTTAACATTTCTGAGTTCAAGTCTCAAGTATGAACTCGACTTCCGTAGAGATGATATCCAAAAGGAAACATTCCGGAGTTTAGATGCCTTCCCTACCTGTATATGGTAGGACTAGCGAAAATCTGTAGAAACCTATTAGATTGACTGACGTGAACTAAGTGTAGGAAGCTATCTTCGTTTGTTGTAACATAAATAAACTCTAAAGAACTGTTAACAGTCACATAAAATTTTTCACAGCCTTCCGTGTACACGTAGAGCCTTCGGGTATTCAAGTAGTGGAGTCATTCCGGATGTGTCGTTTGCCTCCAAAAGACAACGAAACTGTGCAAGGACAAGTCACCTAGCTGATTTCCGGGCAGCGAGCTACGTACCAATAAATGCCTCTCTTTGAGTATTGAGTGAGTTTTATTTTAATATAAGTTAATACACATCCTTCTGGCTGGTCGTAAACCCTTGACGCACACTAAACTGAATATTAATTAAGATCAGTGCCTGAGGAAGATAGTTTTTTTCATGGGAGTAGTGGTTTTCGTCCCAGTCGAGCACGTAGCTTCTAAGGACATGGCCTACCATTAAGAATCCGAGGGAGAGTGCGCGTCCATAGACCAACATGCGATGCCACTCGCCACCAGAGCGATCTGAGACGGGACCGTACAGTGTTCGTTAAAGTGGACTCTGAACCACTCCGTTCAGTGAATCCCTACCGGTTTTGAAAACCGTACCACGCGAAGTGTAGGTAAAACAGGATGGACGTACCAATTCCATTCCATAAGACTAACAAAACCGTAGTGGATGAAAGTTCCAAGATGTCGGTGGGACTCTCATCTTTCTTCAGTTCTGTATTTTGAATATGCGGCGCTAAAGATATGAATTGTTCGTAGAAACTTTTGTTGCGTTCGGAGTGGTAAATACACTCCCAAAGTAATAATTTTCTGAAACTAATTTCTAGTTTATTTCATTACCTGAATACGAGTGGAATTCAGTAGTGAATGCCTGCTGTGCTCGTGATGATTCTTCACTTAGAAGCGCCGCTGGAAAAGTTGAATGTGCCCAGAGATTTCCTCGGAGGCGTCATAGCGGAGTGTGTCGCTGGGGACCCATATCTTGATACTAGTTGACGTTCTCTAGGGTTGGATGTTGTGTCCTTGTCGTCTGACGGTCGTTAGTCACCTAAACTTCTCCCATGTTTCTTAATCCTCGTAGTTTGGAGGGGTTTTTAGGTCACAAGCATAGCGTGAAATTAACCTGAGTGCATATTCATGTCTCTGTTTCTCTAACTCACGATACATTGCATTTGTTTGTGCATCATTTCTGGAATATTTCTTTTTCATCTCGGTCTGTTTCGCCTTTCCTCGCATACATCTTGTGGGCCTTACTTCAGTTCCACTAGAAGGGAAATTTCAAAGCGCTTGTCAAGAGAAGGAGAAAGGCCTCGCAGAGTTTTCCAGCCCCCTTATTATAAATACATTATAAATTCCCAACCTGTGATGCATGAACCGCTGGAGGTTCTGGTCTGTGTTCTGTGAGGATTCGCAACTTAGCAAAACCTATATCGAAAAATATTTTATTTTTATTGTTTTTTCACATAACATGAAGATACAGAAAAAACAGTTAGATTGCTAGCAATACAATACTTTTGTTGATATTTTTAGATTTTCTTCAGTAAATGATTTGTTTTAGCTTATTTTTCAATGCTTCTAGTAAAATAATGTTGCGTTCTCGCGTGAAGATCCCTGTCCCTACACCTAATTATAACTGTTCATCATTTTATTTTACCATGAATGGCTGGGTACAGCAGGGGAAGCCGTGAGAAATTACCGCTGGCTTCATAGAGCGATTAACCGCACTTTGAAAAAGTTGGGAAACACAGGTGTCTGCTTTCATTATGGCGAATTTTTTAGGACATAGTGACGTCCTCTGTTTTTGTGTTTCTTAAAAGTACAGGATATTCGTTTTACGGTGAAGGATTAGATGCGTACAATCTCTGTTAGTACGAGGTTTCGTTAAAACGTGTCATCTGCTGATTCGAAATTTTTTGACTAGCAGTTGTTTTCTTTCATTCTATGATACGTTTCACTGTAATTGCCTCGCGTTGCAAGTTGAATTTTCCAAACTCGTAACGGTAATTATTATTATTGACACAAGATCATTTTTACTTGTATGGAAAAGCTGTATTATTAAATCCCCAAAATAAAAGAAAAAAATATTTCAAATTTCGAGAATTGAATTGTACTTATGACCTTTTGGGCTATCTCGCTCAGATCGGGATGGGATAGGTAGATGATGTAGAAAATAGGCCAGGACCTTGATTAAGCTATCATCCCGACATTCGTCTGGTAATACTGAGGGGAAACACGTGAAAGCCTACGTACCCATTTCTGATTCAGTCGTCAAATTACAAGAATTAAGATAATTCTTTTTTATCCGTTGACAAGTACACCGCTTTTTTTTTTTTTGGAAAAACATCTAACAACGTACTGCGAAAGGAGTATAAACACAATAAAATATACGATGTAAGCAGGGTCTTAGTAGAGCGTGAAATCTCGTAGAATTTTTTATTGCGTATAATGTATTAGCCGATGATACTTCCGGTTAAAGGCAGTCTGTTTTTGATGTGTTTACTACTGATACGCATGATCTGGTTGTCTTCGATATGTGGAACGTAAACCAATTACGGGAATGAAGCAAAATATGTTGAAAGTCTCATCGAATGTGAACACAATAGTTGCAAAAGTAGGACTGCTTTAGCAGTGGTGGATGGAAGTTTTTTTTTCCCCTCTCTCTCCTTCTTGGGGATAGGGAAAAAGAGCTATTTTATACGCGAACGACTAACAGCAGATTTTTAATCAACTTGTCTGACCTGGAGGAACACCAATTGTTGGTTGAACGTAACATAATGTATCTCGAACACAAAACGACGACTCTCGCAGCACTTAAAGAGACAATGTAGTAGTGAAAGATGGATGGAAATGAAACTGTCCGGTGTTCCAATAAGTTCCTGGTAATTGAACTGAAATGCATTTTTTAAAACCACTTTTGCGTCATGAACAAGCTTTCAACATGTCAAAACGTAGACCTAATTTTTATCTATTTTTCTGTCCGTGTTTTTAATTCTACACCTTATTCCGACTAACTGTGCACTGAATCAAAACAAAGCGCAGCATGGTTGCCAACTGTAGAAACTCCGATATGTGACACCAGGAAAAAGAGTATGCTCGTTTATTGGCATTTTAAAATAGATTAATATATAACATCTATGAGTCATTTTTAAAACCTTTTTTTCAGTCTTTTGGAATTTTGGTAGAAACTCTCCTTATCATCTAGACTAGGAGTCTTGAATTATTTTCTCCTGGAATGCGGATAGATGATAATATCGCATCGCAATAACGAAGCTTTTGCAGTCCATGTAGTTATAAAAGTCGAGTACGACAAGGCAATTGTTTTTTATTGAATGTAAAAAAAAGTAATTTAAATGCGTTATTGCTATCTGTGGGGCGAATATTGAGAGTATACGTGAAGCGTGTAAGTCGTACAATATTCTCCCCTCGGTCATACCATAGTCTAAATAATAAACATTATTATTTAGTCTATTGTCATACCAGGCAAATGCCGGGGATATCAGCTTCAAATTAGCCTTGGCCGACTCCTTCCTTTATCCTTGCTCGGCGTGAGCCATAGATGCCTGAAGGTCATGTTTTTTAATCTTCGCTGAAATGTTTGTGCTGTATTAGTAGTTTCTGCTGAATATTGTGTTTTTAATACAGTTAATTTTCTTTCAATTTCTACTTGACATGGTATCCAAGCATGGAGGTCCGCGGAAAAAAAGATTGCGGAGTCCGGATCTGGATTGGAGTCCTCCATTTAAAGACTCCTGGTCTAGACTGACCCACTATATCAGGTAATCCCCGAATGCGTTAATGGCTACAGAAAAGGCGATTTTCGTGACGTTTTAGTTGAGTTTGTTGTCTTCTATTACATGGCGAAGTTAAGGCTGAAAGAGCCTTATCTACCACTTGACCTAGTAAGGGGCAGTGTCGAACGAGAGATGGACGGGCTTGAAATTGCATAGGGCTAGGTTGCAAGTGGCGAGTATTTGCATATAAGTTCCGAGACTACTTCGGATTACTACTAAATACTAATTAGCCGTAAGTCTTGGAGGGAACTACATTACAAAGTATGTGTTTTTTGCAACTGCAGTATTATTTATTATGTAGAAAATTCAGATATGTTATTACAGTACAAATTCAGGACAAATATCGTCACCTTGGAACCAGGAGGTACTATGTCCACTTTTGCTACTTTTGATTAAAACTAGTTTTAAAGTTTGAAGTTCCATTTGAAGTCTGTACGTATTCATTTCATTTCTAACATTTCTAGCCACTTGTAGATCGTTTTGTGAGAGATTATTTTTGTAGTTGATACCCTTCGGTACAAGGTCTTTGACAGCAATGTTAACTCCATTTTGCCAAAAAGTGGACATAGTACCTTCTAGTTTCCAGGTGACGATATGCTCTTAATCACTACAAGACAATAGCATTACGCTCATTTATCATCAAGACTGACCATTTCATATCTTATCTGCAGGCATATTTTTGACAACAAATAAAACATAACATTCTATAAATGTGGGTCAGTTGAATTGTACCATCATCAGGTAGAGTCAAAATACGTTCGCAGCAATGCATAGTTTCGTATAATAAAATAATAGGAACAGTTTGAATTTGTCCTTTGAACGACATCTTTAGCTCAAGCTAAAATAGGGGAGAGAAGAGTGAGTGGGGAGAAAAACAAACTACCATCCCAGCATTAGCCTAGTCCCAGGACATTTCGAATACGAAGGCAACGTTCTGCCTTCTGCCAAGTGAAGCACGGTAGCTTCGTGATAGAAGAATAGGGAAATTATACACATCCATAAATTACTTCCCTTTTATGTATTTTTTTGTGGAGGATGAATTGTTCTTGGTAATAGACAAGAATAAACCAGTACAAGGCTAAAACGGTACATTCGTCAGTAAATATCACATTATTTTGCCATCAAAGTGCACCAGCCGAATGGTTTGTTTACTATAGACGTTGCAAAATTTCCTATTCCTATAATAATCAATGTAGTTTCCTTTGTAATTCAATCGTAATTGCTTGCTATTTGGGAAAAGAAAAAGAACCGAACCGTAATCATGCAATTCCGATTTTCTTTTTTTCTAACAATCAGTTTCTAGTAATTTTTGTAATAAAGTGTTTCTCTTTTGTTATGGCAGTACAGGTCACGTTGCAACTACAAAAGGTCTTCGAACTTTTTGTGCGCTGCCTGGCTCGCATTTTCGTTTCATAGCCTGTCACGAAGTGTGTGACCTCGACCATGGCGGTAGAGATCGCTTCTTTGGAACCTCTTCCCATTCCATGTCATTGTCTACATTCGTTGCTCTGTCGTGCGTTCGATCAAATCGCGAGTGAAATTGTGTGTGTCTCGACGTAATTAATTATGTTGTGATAATAGTTTAAAATATGTGTACTTGAACCAAGATAACTACATATTTATCTTGGTTTAAGTAACAATGAATAAATTCGCAGTAAAACTAAATTGAGACGGGAAAGATTATTTTAAAGTTGGATTGAACAGTGCAGATAGTTTATTTTGATCATAACACACAAATTATACATTTCTAGTTATTTCATGGGGCAACGGTGACTCAGTGGTAGAGCGCTTACCTCTTGTGCGTTGGGTCTCTAGTTCGATTTCGGTTCGTGCCATGTGGGAAAACACCGTGTGTGGGGGGGGTTTATCGGGGTTTCTTCGTTTCGTCCCACTGATTTTTTCATCATTCATTCGGCCTGAGACAAAAGGTCTCAAAGAAAATTAAAAGATTCCATTTGTTTCTTGTCTTCATTATTTATGGGTACTGCGTTGCAATTGCATACAAATTCAATTTTACGGTAAGTTACACAAGGCATTAAGTATTGGGAATGATGGTAATTCATAATATCACGGAGAAAAGAAGGTCATAAATTTGCGTTTAGAAATTTCAATAATACAAAAAAAATATTTAAAAAAAAACACACACACACACTTTTATCACAAAATGTACTAAGCTTTTTCTTACACCTAGGGCCAAACTTTTGTGGTATTAACGATAAGCGCGAAATACATACCATATATCTGCCATTTCGTATCTATACGAATTAAGTGGTATAAGTGACGAAAATGTGAAAATAATTTCCGCGAATTGAAGCGAAATTCACCCATACTGGCGATAAAAGCGATATAAAGAGAAAATGTGCAAATTTTGCGAAAAGTTAACAATAAAGTCTTAAAGGTGGAATATACATATATCTTTTTATGAGTTTCCACTTTTCACCCAAATGGTAAAGATATGAAGTCACGGTTCAGAGCTGGATTGTGCGTCAAAGGGGGATTTTGTTAGTGCGCCAGCTGAGTGTATACAGAATTATAAAGCAAACAGTTGTTTAATGTATAAAGGTAATATTTTTATCCAGATAAACATTTTCATTGGTATTTTTGTTACAAACACATTCTGATTTTTGTTTTGAAGTTAATGCTACAAACTGCTAGAATCGTCATATTTTCTTGCTACAAAATGTAAAATCTTCAAAAATTAATGCTACAATCTTGAAAAAATTATGCTATAAAAATTCGGCTAACCCTTATATTTTTCAGCTATTCATAAATTTTAAGAATTATACCATGATTAAAAATAAAAGTGTGGGGCGTTCGTTTGAATTTGACTTTACCGTATTTATGGCCTTTTGGCATCTTTTGCACAGGCCTGGATGGGGTAGATTGAAGACGAGGAAGGTATCGACCAGAGCCTTACTTATGGTACAATCCCGGAATTCACCTGGTAAAGCTGAGAGAAATCCTGGAAAACCTCAGTTAGGATGGTCGGCCGTGGTTCAAACCCGCGTACCCACCTATTGCAAAATTCAGAAAATCTAGGAAATTTCTACATAGGCATAGTCTCAAGACTGAATTCGTATCTGTACGTAGTCTGGAAATGGGTTTAAAATCGGAAAACGTCTAGAAATTGTGAGAACTCGGAAATTTCTACCTGCTGATGCATTGCCATCGGATTAAAAATATGAACAAGGTTTAGCTGGAAGTGGGTTTAAAAAATCAGTTACAAGAGTGTATTCTCATAACGATGAGTAAAGTTAAAAGAACTAACAAACTCGTAAGTTCACCGCCGCAGTAACATTCACCTTGGATTCTATACTGGGCAAGATCGAACGAGTTCTTATCATGAACATCAGCTTCTCGAAGTTATCTTTTAATAGTCATCCCTATGATGTCTCAGTTTTTACAACGGCATTTTTTCCTTTGACTTACCAACCATGATTTCGTTTGTGTTTGTGTGTTTTTTTTCCTCATTCGGCTACAGGGCCTGCCTTTCTTAGTCGTCGTGATTTCATTATTCTTATAATATCAGAAAAGCGTTAAAAAATGAAGAAATATATCAACTGAGTTTCTACTTTAATTTCTACCTTAGCTTGAATTATATTTTATTTATTACTTTTAGGCATCTAAGGTCAGGCCGGGATAGGGGAAGGTGTTGACTAGGGCCTGTTTAAGGTGCCATCCCGGAATTTGTCTGGTGTAACTTAGGAAAAACCCTGAATAAACCTGTCAGGATGGTCGGCCGCTGGAATTGAACCCAAGACCTCCCGAATGCTATGCCAACGCTCTACCACTGAGCTACGGCGGCTAGGTCTACCTTAGCTTGAGTGTTCAATGAAAGATCTGTCGGTGATAATGATTTTTAAAACAGAAAGGAAGTCCAAGGACTAGAGTGATTGGAGTAACTTCTGTATAGGACAGTCGTTCGTCGACGTAGCGCCATTAATAATTATTAGCTTTTCCAGGCTTGCATTAGTGGTTATATCCGTATCTCAGGTCAAGGTAAGCATGAAGTGATCTCGGGGAAAAAACGACACCCCAGAGATGTGGAAGGAAGTTGAAAGACAAGTGGAACAATGCGAGCATATCGTTCGTTTCCGCCACGAATTCCACTCACTGGTTCTAATGACTATTTCACGAGTGCCTTTGTTGTTAATAATATGGTGTAGAAGTTTTGTAATGGTGTTGGCTTTGCAGAACTTCATTATTAACGGCATGAGTATTTTAAAACGCTTTCGAAGTTATGGGTGGATTTCGTTAACTTCTTGAAACGTATTTTTCAACACTGCAGCCAGCCGTAGAACATGACTTCTTTTTAGTATGTATTTTAGTATTATTGTTTTTTTTTTTTAAGATAATGTGCAACATAAAAGTGGCAACGATGACCTAAACCCAGCGCAGGTTTGAGGGATGACTCTCCTCGGCTAGCACACTTACGGGAGAAAGGATGGGGGAGCCTTGATGTAGTTACCATCCCAGAATTTCCTTCGAGAAACTGAGGAAACCGTGGATAAGCTCGGTCAGATGGAGGGTTAGCCCCGCTTCATGAAGTCTTCCTCTGAACTTCGCTCTCTAGTAGGCCTATCATTTCGTTCCCTGATTTGATCAAATTATTGCTGCTACACATTTTTTTCTTTACGTGTCGTACTTCAAGGCGGACGGGGGGCTGGCTTCAAATCCCGGCCAAGACACTGGATACTCTTCATTGTTCCCATGCCTGGCATAGACCGGGAGCTGGAAGGATTTTAGTATGCAAAATATGAGGTTTTCTTTTGATTTTCTGAGAGAGTGTAGTGACTAGGAACATGCATGTTGCCGGGGGAACGGGTCGGGTTCAAACAAGGATGCGAGCTCTAGACTCCGTTAGTTAATCGCTTATTTGTAAGTAACCTCTCATCGTAGAAAGACGTTCTTGGTACCAAATTGTTTCTTTATTAGTTCTTCACAACTTTTACTTTTACCGCGCGCCCAAAAGAAGTCTTTTTGCAAAATATAAGGACCGCATTCGAGCAGCAGATATACCCTTGAAAATACACTTCACTCTACTCTGTTATATCTTGGAATACAAAATGATGTGACATTGATTCGAGTTTCCAGTCAAGGATTGCTAAAGATAACCAGGACATTGGAAACTAGATTGTGTGTTTCAGTCACTGCAACCCATTTAAGGTAAATAACTAGTATGATCTTCACTACAGTGGGGTTTTTGCTGAGAAATCCACTACGCAATGTTTTGCTGAAATATTAAGCAATCTGGATAAACCCTGCTAGTGCCAAGTGGGCTTTGTGGTGGACAAACACCGTGTGCATGAGTTTTCTCGGGGTTTTCCCATTTCCTCGCACTTTTTTAATTCCACCATAACTAAGGTCCAACAATTATCCAATGTTAGCGACGATTCAACCAAAAAATATAAACATCTCACGAAATATTGGATTATTCAAAATGTCTTTTTAACAAAGACTGTTTTGTACAAAAAAAATGAGCCCTTGAGATAGAAAATAATCGTGGATGTGGAAATAATACCCTACACGACATTATGTGGTTAGATACTCCAAAAATATGTATTTGGTATGGCATGTCAGCACTTGTGCGTCAGACTAAACTGAAAAGCGTCAATACGTTTACTGATTATGCAATAGCGTTCTAAAAAAAGAAAGAAGAAAAAAGTGTTATCCAACCTTAAGGGTGGGTTGATGTATTTGACAGATACGACGATATCTCTGTTATGTTTCTGGAGACTATTATGATCTAAAGAACAAACTTACAAACAAACATATCAAACTCATCGACAAAGATTCCAGCGAACGAATTGCAAATATTTCTTTGTGAACATAGAAAATAAATTACAGCTTGTTAAATATTTTTGCAGAAAATGTTCGCTCATGTGCGCAAGTAAACGAAGAAAGGGATCTGTATACTTGCGGTGGGTTTGACAACCAACTTTTAAAATACACGGTTGTACTTTTTAGGAGGCGGAGCTGAAACCGGGTCACGTATCGGAGCTGAAACCGATTGATGCAGTGATCCGGTCCGGAACCTGACCTCTAATGACAATGTTTTGACCGGAGTGATCTGACTGACCTCTTGACCCAAATGACCTGGCTGGCTTTGTGATCCGGCAACGCCTCAGGCCATATGACTAACTCAGTGGGCGGTTATTTGCACACCCTATATGTTATTACTATTGTTAGGAAAGTTTCAGCGTTGAATGTTTCGTGCTTTGGGGTGAAACTCCTGTCTCGGTCACCCCCTGAAAGAAACACTGTTTAAACGAAACAGTGTATAATAATGAAAGAATGAACACGCCCTTCCTTCCGGGGCACCGGGTCCCAAGCATTTCCCGAGCGTCGACACATGTTTACTTCTGACGTAATCTACTTATGGCCTACATTGATTTAGAGTTCTAGCACAAGTTTATTGATGGAAAAGTTTTTCAGAACCATTTTTTGAATCTAAAGATTTCCTTAAATTTAGATATGAATTACGAGAACATAATTTGTAACCGAAGCAAATGACAGACTCCTTTGTCGGAAACTTTAATTAACCCTTGTAAATGTAAATCTGATTATTATCGAACAATCTATTGTAATTGTAAGAAACTAATTTTGACCTGTATTTCATTGTGCAAATGTATAAACAAAGATGGTAAAATTTATAACGAAATGTAATGTTCTAACTTTTGGGGTAAATTTTTAAATTTAAAATAAAAGTATTTTTGTTGTATTCTTGATATTTTTTCATTATTACCAGTTCCTACTGTTGCTAAAAACAAAAATACTCGATTTTACACCGTCTGTTTCCAGTTCTACACATTTTTTTTAAATGCAACAATTTGACCACTTTCTGACCTAACATTAATAATAATAAATATATATTGATGGTGCACGAAAGCGGGCCTCATATTTTGCAGAGTTCCCGGTAATAGTAAAAGTTGCGAAGAATTGAAAAAGAAACAATTTGGTACCAAGAACGTCTTCTACGATAGGCGATTAACTGATGGAGTTGAACCCTACCCCTTCCCCACGCGAGGGACTACTTTTCCGGCCGGCAACATGCATTTCCCTAGTCCCTGTAATCTCCCAGAGAAGAATCAAAAGAGAAAACGCGGTCCTCATCATTTGCCTACTAAAATCCTTTCCACTCCTGGTTTATAAATACATCCAGAAGAAAGATTGTAATCGTATTTTGTAAGTTACAATTGACTTAAAAGATGTATGTAGTCTGTAATTTGTGTTACACGTATTTATGTATGATCTTATTTTAAATGTTCTTTAGGGACTGTTTTTTAAGCGTGTATCCAAGAATTCTCAGGAGAATGTTATGCTCTCAATATATCCTATTTTCTTGCAACTGGACTCGAATATTACTCAAATACTTAACCTTCAAATCCACAAAATATTGATCGTTGGCTGCTAGGAATGGAGCAGTACCAAGTCTAAGCGCCGAAAGAGCGTGACGTCAAGGTCAGAGTCGGAGATGTATCATGTTGCCTGTCTAAGGTCAATGCATCATTGATCCTTTTTCTGTGAAACTTTGCTCGTGACACCGGCAATCGAGATGGAAATTTTCCTGCTCGTTAAGAATTCCGCTTTCAGAGCCAGTCTACCTATACCCCCGTATTGATTGCTTTTATACTTCCACGAGCAACTGGAAAATCTATTCTTAAATATATTCCAAGGTCCTATAGATTACAGCTATACAGAAAAATGAGTTCCCATTGTTAGTGTTTTCCGCGATTGTTTTTTTTTTTTTTTTTTTCACTTTGCATATTATTTCTTTTATATCATCATAACTTTAATGTTTGATGTCAAGCAGTTAGTTTTAATATAGAGGGAAAACAAGGTACCTCGAAGAACTTGGTAACAAAACAGTATGGAGTGGTGGTATTGAAGCGCTTCATTGTGGGTGTAATAAGTGGATGAAATTTTGGTGAAAATAGTTTATTTTTGTAATATTTCGTCTCAAATTAAATGAGTTTGTCATTTGAAAGCAAAGTTCCTTCCTCTTTATTCAGTAGTCGTGTCATCGAAACTCTTTAATTGCAAAATGTTCGGGAGGTGGATGATGTGATTTTTTTTTTAGCATTTTTTCCCAATTGATATTCAGTTTATATAAATAATTTAAGTTTAATTTGCAAACAGTTGAATATAATCCGACTACAATAACATGACCGCTGGAAGCCTTAATAATTAATCAATGGCGCACAAGTGATTTTTGCCAAGTAATATTATGTCTTCTTTGATGACTATTCTTGAGTTTAGCTCACTGTATTTGTGCTTAGAGGCGTCTCTGGGACCTGGAGCTCACTTAAATCGTGATGTTGTTTGTAGAGAGAGGTGTGAGAAAATCTAATGCATAATACTTCAGTACTACATCACAGTACTATGTTTATGCATTTAAAAAGAATAAATGGTTAAGTAGGTTGGCCACACAATTGCTTTAATCTATTCCTCGTGCTACTGTATTTAGTTTTTCTACAGAAATACTTCGATGTAGACTTTTTTTTTTTTTTTTCATCAGAAAAGCTATTTTGTTATAGGTCAGCAACGAGTCAGATGAAAAATCCATTACTTCACTTTTGCTTTTTATATCCCCTACCTACTCCCTGAGCAGAAGTGTGTTTTATATAAAAAATTAAGTCAATCAGCGTGGTGGGCCTGTTTTTATCTCCTCATCCCGCTCTTTCTCCAATCCCTTATAGACCCCAGCTTTTACATGGCTAAAATAACTTCATAATCAGTGTATTCAAAGGTAATTTATTTTTCAATATTTTGCATTAGAAATTATGATATTGCTGTGTGCCTTGTTCATTTTAAGTAGGTAAAACCAGACAGCGAGTTTTTTTTTTCCGCTGGGGAAATATAAATATTTTTAGTGGATTTTTTTTTAGAAAGATTCCTGTTATTTTCCTCTCCGTAATACCACATGTATCTTACAATTCTCGTAAACCTAGTCATTGTGCGATTCGAAAGATAGCTTTTATCACTGCTGCAATTTCATTCTGAGGTAGATAAATTTATAAATGAAAACCAGCATTTTTTTTTTTTTCTTTTAAGTTCAAGGAGAAGAAAAAGTTAATCTGTTTATGAGAAAGTCAAGCGTGGTCCCATTAGGTCGATAACTAGTTAGGACGCTTGCTTCCGGATTCATATTTGCTGATTGTCCGTAGAACCCAGTGGTAGTAGGCCTATCTAAGCAAAAGCTGTAGGTCCTGTGTTTAGGTCACAATCCCGTATAAGATGTTGATAACAATCCAAACAAAACGTCAATCTCCTAATGTTTTAAAGTATATGTGAAGTAATAGATAGAAGCTAGCCAGTTACTTTGGTTTGTATATGATAGTGATAGGTACATGAGTAAAGAAATTAAACATACAATACATATATCATAGAATATGCATCATTAGTTTGTTCAGGAAACCGTAAGTGCCAAAATTCGTTAATTTGAAAGGGTGTTACATAAAAAAAATACATTTGTAAAAGTGACCCCCTCTCTTGCTGTGCTCGTGTTAGGAGCTCAATTGCCGCCGGGGTCCGTTGAATAGAGTGGTTTGGAGCCCACTTTACCAAAAGCTGTAGGTCCTGGCCGTGAAAGCTCACAGCTCGTTTAGGAAATTAATAACAATTCACTCACGCTTATAAAATAGTTGAAATTCCATGAGTGTAGGAAGCTGCAGATGATTTTGCCTGATAGGAGTAGAAAGAACTCACTCCTCATTTTTGCTTCGATTTGGAACGAAATGCAAATGTAAAAGCAAAATGTAGTTATCGAAGAAGCTTTATAGATCAGTATAACAAGCATTGAATCAATTATGGTGATAAATGTAGAATGATGTATGTTGATTTGCATTTCTTCGTTCTACAGGTAGTTGAATTTTCAAGTTAATGTAGTTTTTTGCTGGTTTACTTTTCCTTTCAGATACAGGCAAGTAGAGAGAATCTGTTACGCGAGATTAACTCTGTTATATAAGGTACTCCCATCTGATTGTAAAACGTGATAAGATTTAGTCGTGCTCGAATTGCATGAAAATTGATGACTTGCTGCAGGCCACAAATTATAGGTTATATGTACTTTTTTTCTGTATGTGGAAGGATTTGATATGTTAGTCGATAAATGTTGTACCATTATCATTATTATTCATTGTCTGTGTGCATAATATCGGAATACAATGAACTCTGATCCGTTTCATTTCATTGTTACTGGCTGTGTGTTGTTTGTGGTAGTATGATACAAATCGAGTGCGTGTCGTACGAAATAGGTTTAGGTCTTGAGCATTTCACTTCCACGACTGTTGTCTAGAGAAATATATCATTACTGTTTTATTTTATTTTTTCTGTCTCCAGTCCGATAGAACTTTTTGCCCCAGACGTATTTTTATTTCGTTTTTGCAATGTTCGTTTTATTAAATTATAAATTACAGCATCTTGAACTAAGAAACTTTCATCCTGGACGACTAAAATTTTCCCTAATTACCATACAGTCATACATGGCATGGTGAGTGGCGGGGTAGTGTCTCGGAAATAAAATCAGTACCACGAACTGCTTTCTGGTATTTTTAAATGAGATATTTATTTGGCACACCTCAAATGAGTCTATGAATCGCCGTGGCTCAGGCGGTAGCGCGTCTATGAATCGGGCGGCCAGGTTCAAATCCCTGCCAGGACGCTGGGGATTTTTCTAGTAGTGTTCCCATGCCTGGTGCTTTAAGGTGCACTCGGCCTCCTATCAAATTGAGTAGCAGTGTGTCCTTGGTATTCTTGGACACCTTGAGAAGGAAAAGGCGGTCTAGCGTGGAACTGACAACCCCACCTCAGTACCGTAGATCTTGTATACACTGGAAGAAATGGCTGTGTCAACATTTTTCGGTGCCCCTAAATGACTACAATCTTCTTTCTTAGATCAACACAACAAACTGTGTTGATTTCGGTGAGTCAACGTCAAGGATTATTGTCCATGTTGATTCAACACTGTTATAGTGCTAGTATGACACCCTTAATTATGTTGAATCAACCTGGACAACACATCCATTGTATTGAATCACCGAAATCAATTCCTTTTATTCTGTTGATTTAACATAGAAAAATTGTAGACACCCAGGGATACCGGAAAGTGTTGAATTAACACAGCCATTTTTTCAAATGTACCGTTTTGCTTTTTTGCTTTTCTTCGTAGAAGTTAAAGTGTGTCAATACACTCTATTCATTTTAGTACCAGAGAAAACAAAATCTTGGCAGGATCGAGTTAGAGCGACAATGGTCGAGATGGTTTATTTTTAAACCAACTGAGCTACCCAGAACAGAACGAATTCATCCCTTTTCTTGCTATATGTTAAATAAATTATGATTTTACCGGTCATGAAAATACCGAAAGTCATCAGTTTGAGTGGCTGGTCATTAATTTTTCTAACAGTTTAATATTAAGTTAAAATTTCTCGGAAATCTTCCTTTTCTCCCCACTTAGTATGTCCACGATAGTGTTAGTTGTAGAAATATCGGAATAAGCTAGACCATATTCCAATTATGTGTCGAAATTTGGGCATTTGAAAGAACGTTTATATTGCTCAGTTATAAAAAGTTTCCGAGTACGTTTATATTAATTATAAAAAGTTTCTGAGTAATTACTGTGTTTGTGTATGAACATGAAGGGAAACTTCGTGAAAACATAACTGCAACCATGCTTAGTTCCAGTGTTTTCTTATGTATTTCTGTTTGTCTTTAACGCACTCCAATTAACAGAAGAAACGTTGTTCGTAAGTAACTTCCTCGTCTAATGACGGCTGCAGTCCTTACATTCCAACCGAGTGTTAAAATTCCGCACTGTAACCAATGCAGAACTTCTGGCAGGTAATTACAAGTAGTTTTCTCCTTGTATGCAGCAAATAAAGGTAGTCAAGATGTTCGTGGACCAAGAGTGGGCATCAATTCATATTCTAGTTTAGAGTGACGATATTCATTTACACTAACTGTATTATGAAAGTACGTTCAAATTAACTCCCCCAAAATACCAAGAGTATGTTTTGAGAATTTTTATACTTCGAGGTAGTGATGTTGAAAACAGGGCACATTATTTTGAAAGATACTTAAAAAATGATTCGCTATCTTTATTGGAATCGAATCGAGCCCATTTCCCATTAAGCTACCATCAGGAGATTCCTATTTTTTCTGCTCAAGCCATATACTAACCAGATGAGGGTCGCGGAGGCTCAGTGTAAAAGCACTCACCTCTTGTACGTGGGATCATCGGTTCGATCACGGCTCGTCCCATTTTGACTTTGTGGTGAACAAACACCGTGTGTTGGTTTTCTCGGGGTTTTCCCATTTCCTCCCACTGTTTTCATTCCAGTTCATCCCATCATCATCCATACGGCCGGGGCCAAAGTTGCCTAAGTCCTTAAATACAAACTGAAAGGTGAGAAACATTCTGCACATTGCTTAGTTTGAGTACAGGTATATGCTAATTCGTATTCCATCTTCAAAACCTTTTATATATTCTATGCAGGTATGCATTACCACCTAACAGGAATTACCAGGAAATATGTTCGTAATTTCCCCTTTTCATTTGGAGTAAATATTTCATAAGTGTTTTGTAGCACATTTCTGTGACTGATGAGCCAAATACCCAGATAAGCAGATTGCTATATATTTTTGTTCGGTTTGGAAATTTACTTTTCGCTCTACGTTTAACACTTATTTAGAACCGAATTTTGTATATGCAGGCAATCAGTGCGGCTTGGTAGTTAGTTCAAAATTACATAGCCAATAATAATCTTTTCTTTTCCAGTACCAATGCAAGTAAACAAATTTCGATACTTGCATTATGGCAACCTGTTTTGTTCGTCAGCAAGCCGCGTATTTGCTATGGTACATAAGTGTACTTGATCGAAAATCTGTTCATGGATAAGATGTGAGGAAGGAACGCATTTATGAACACAGTGGTTTGGAGCCCACTTTAAAGGGTCAGTTCTACAATCGACCGCTTAACTTCTCGTCAGCGCTAAGTTGAGGTCAACTCTAACTTTGCGTGCTCTCATTGGCCAAAATCAGACTTGGTCTCAGCTTAGCGCTGACTAGAAGTTTATCCGTCGATTGTAGAACTGACCCTAAGTCAGGTTGGACACCGATCAATGTGGACTCGGTGTTAAAACTGCTGCTCTAGGCCTGTGTTAACTCGCAACACCTGCGAACACGCAAAAGTGGTAGACATCCTGGGACCACAGTGCCATGTTAAAATTCAGCTGAATTTACATTATTTTGTAGTGTATAGGTAATAAGTATGAATTTACATGGAAAAGCGGTTGTATTACGTTTGATTGTAATATGACGTAACAGTATTATTATTAAATTTTAATGTGTGTGTTATATATTACAATACTACGTTCAAGCAATGTGCTTGGGAACCCAAAAATCACTGAACTGCCACGCATGAAAGATCTTATTAAAGTGTTCCGTCACGCAAACGCAAACGAATTCTCCTGTATTCAAATGCGCATTTACCAGATTTAAAAATAAAGGTTTGTTACAGTTCGCTTGCTTCCTGCGTCATAATAGTTCTAAAGTTCCGTGCACATACTACTACTTCTACCACTGCAAAGAGTATTTGTCCTATTTTCGGAAACTTTCAAATTACATCCTTCTTTATATACATTGATGGTAGCGTGAACATTGCAGTATATTACGTATTTCAAGTTCTCCGAATAAAATAAAAATGTAGTTGAATGGTAATGTTCGTATTGCGCCTTAAAAATCTTTATTAGCGTGTCCCAACGATAGACGATCTTCCGTTGAGTATTTTTCTTTATTACCATGGAGTCATATTCCAGCAGTTATTTTATTGCCAGTAACAATTTACGAAAATTGTCTGTAAACTTGTCCACTTCCAACAAACTATTTTTAAAGTAAAGATAAAAATGTTTCAAGTGGACTTGATTTCCAAATTGCATTACAAAGTAAAATAGATGTGTTTGTTTAGGAGCTAGGCAGCCACAATGCCAGAAAACCGTAAGTGACCCAGAAGAGAAACTTTTTTTGGGGGGGGGGGCTTTAAGTTGTCAGTCAGTAATCACTAATCAGAGGCATATTGGATTTATGTATTTATAGTCATGAAATATGAAATTACCCATTTATCTTCGAAGTACGGAGGACAAACTTGGAAGCAAATACCGTATCAGGATCACGTTACTCAGTGTAGCTGTAATTATGGCTGCCTAAGTACTCTTTTAAAAATATTCGAAAGTGCAACTGCACCTAAAACTTGTTCATGTATATTTTTGGTTTTAACTATTCAATATTGAGCGGGTTTATACTGTTGTTAACGCAAATCACTCCTAGATTTGAAATTTAATTTCAAATACAGTAGTTTAATTGTGCCTATCCTGGAACGGTACGCAACACCTCGGGCCTTAGAGAATGGTGGGTTGACGAACTATCAGGCGTTTTAGCGAGAAAAAATATTCTTCAAATTTACTGCTTTTTACATTATACAGTATATATATTTTTTAATAAATCCGTAAGAATTCACAACAAATTGGGATAACATTTATCTTTGCATGTTGAGTAAAAAACTCAATTAGGTTGCTTAGCAAAACTTGTTGTAATTGTTTCTGTGGTGTAATAAGTACATTCAGCAACTTTAATTTTATTGCTTTAATTGAAAATTGATATTGTACCCAGTAGCCATACACTGTACCGGGGTTTCGAAAGTGGGATTGCTTGGCGAAGGAGAGATGCAAATATCGAGAGTTTTATTGTACCTTTGGTCTACATTATTTACGTATCACATAATGAAATTTGGTGTCGTGCCGGGAAGGAAGTAATGATATTTAAGAGGTATTTTTTGCCTACAATTTAATTTTACAAACAATTGCTCCAATTATTGCTAATGCAAGTAAACAAACTATAAGTTTCTAAGGCGTATGCCTTCAGTCTTGTAATAAAAAAACACTATTGAAGTTAAGAATGTCACTTCGATTCACCTTCACTTCGATTTGCTGGATTTATTTCTCACGTTCCTTAGAAGGAAGTCTTTAAAGTTCTGCTTTCGTGTAATCACAACAACAATCAAGCGATTTATGAACAAAAAGCAAAATTTTAAATAATCGATACGGATTGAACTCTTGAAATGACTATGAACTTTTTTTTTTATGTGAAAGTTTGAACTCTGTAGGCTTGGGTTTGTAGGGCAGCATTACAGTTTTGTACAACGATAAAAATGCATCAGAGACATACGAAGGCAGACCTCGTATGTCTCTGTCATCTAATGTTAGGGATCATTGCTTTATACTAATCTTACGAGATGTGATGATTGATGTTGAAGGAAGGTTTATGACTCATTAATCCTTGAACAAGTTGAACCAATGGTGATTTGCCATTGACTCATCAGATGGCGATGACGTCCTGAGAACGTACCCCAGACCCACTTGTGCTACCATCGTGAATCAAAACTGAAATAGTTTATTTTTTATAGATCATTGATCAAACCGCTCATCTACTGATGGGATATACTGTAAATAAAATCCTCGATTTTACCAGTGAGTGACAGGAAGCTTTGATTCGTTGAATTGTAATTCCATAAGGAAACACAGTTGATGTGGTTTGTTCTTTTATTTGCTTTGAATAATTATTGTTTTAGAAATTGGCGTTAATTTTGGTCCCATTCATCTATTTCAGTGGAGAATGGTATGACACAAGAGCGGAAGGAGTCGAGTTGACTGGCCATCGACACGCAAACTGCTTTGTTTTCGTTGTGTCACGTGGTGTTGAATGCAATTCTGCCACAATAATAGTAGGTTGTTGCATAGAATTGGGTCACTCGAATGCTTAGTCATCAAACGGTCACTGATCTACAGGACGAGGTCACGGCGCTTGCTTCTTCCACCGCATCGGTGTTGCGCAGTCTTATCTCGTGACGGAGATCAATTTAAAAAAAATGATCCCTCAATGGACGAGAGAAGATGCGGAAGTTGATTTATTTAAAAACCGCTGGCATCTCGTTCAATAGGGACATGCGGTTGAGAGTGCGGAGAATTTATTAAAATTCAGAATGTGCGTGTCACCTTTTCTTCCTTGTGGATTTCAGATTTAGGCAGCGAGACCATAGAGTTATGAGCGAGATGGTTTCTGCTATGTAGTGTATATACGTATGTGGGTGCTCTCGTCCTTTTGTAGTCAAGATGTTCTGGGTTGGGTTCCCATTAGGAACAGGAGGGCAATACTGAACCACCACTGGCTATCTTTATCCAGGAGCCTTCGAGTTTCAAACCTGCTCCCGGATAGATGCAGGTGATGCTGGTCTGCTCACTTTATAGCCATATATTATAAATTTATGTAATTGTTATAATGACATTTGTTATGACTTGCTTTGTTAGCAACCCCCCCCCCCCCCCCCAGTTTTAATTTCACTTTGCCCGTCTGTAACGCAGGCTAACGCCTTAACCGAAGCGAGTAGAGAGAAATTAATTTCAAGTTTTGGTTAGTCGATCTCAATTTATTCGGCCATTGGTAGTCTGATGATTCGAAAAACAGGAGAGTCCTTTTCATTTAGTGAATTTGCTCCGTTTTTAGAATTCACGGTAGCTCGTCAATAGAAGCAAGTGGAGAGAAATTAATTTCAGATTTGAGTGAATGAATTTTAATTAGTCCTAAACGAGCTGATGAGCTTCTAAGGATGGCATCTAAAGTTTTTGGTACAATGGGCTCCGAAACACACTATTCAATAGATTCCGGCGGGAGTTGAACCTGTGACAGAACACAAAGTGGTTGTGCTGACCTCTTGGTCACTTCGAGGCGATTTATTAGGTCGCTTTAAAAGTTGACTGTAAAGCTGACAGGCCCCTTCATTTGGAATCAAATTTATTTATGGTCTTTTTTGGCATCTCTGGCTCAGGCCGGAGTGAAGTAAGTAGAGGATGGGGAAGCTATCGGCTAGGGTCTTACTTAAGATATCATCCCAGCATTCGCCTGGTGGAATTGAGGGGAAATCCTGGAAAACCTCAGTCAAGGTGGTCTGCCGCAGAGTTCATATATATTAATAAATCAATATTTATTTAATAATCTCTAGATACATCCCAAATTTGGGCAGTTTACACTGGATATGTTTAACAATAATAATTACAAAGACTGAAGGATTTTCGAAAGGAATCGCCCCTGGCCCTATTTAAGGTACTATCCTAGCATTTTCGTGGTGCGACCGGGGGCAGTCAGGGAAAGCCTCAGTCACGATGGTCGGCACTGAGAACCGAATCTGGGTCCTCCGGATTACAAGGCGATAATTCTACCGACTGCTCTATCTCGTCAGTAAAGGTACTTGTAAGTATCAGGACTTGAACCTTCAATATCTGGCTTGTGAAGTCAGCACAGTACTGTCCTCTGCTAGTTATTCTAGCAAATTTCGAAGTTAAGTTTGCTGATCGAATATGCATCACTCTGCTTAGTCATCAAACATGCCAGAGAGTTTTCTTTTTCGATCGCTGATCGCAATACCTCTGTCCGTCAGTGTCTAAGGTAATGTAATCAAATGTCTCTTTTGAATTAACAGAATTTAGTTAGAAACATACTTCCCATTAGGCTTTTTAAGGAACCTGTGCATTTACTTTTGTTGTAGTCTCAGTGAGATGCAAAAGAAAATAGAAAGTTAATAAAACCAAAGGCCAGTCTCTTTGTGTTTTGCTTTGCTATTTTAGTCCAGTGGATGAATTCAGGTCATTTACCTTTACATAGAGCGTTTATATGACACTCGACGAAGCAAACCGGTGTCGCACATGAGGGTGCAGAATTCCTGTAGTTTTTAAAAGCATTTCCAGTTTATGCATAAATTTCGCTTCTATAAGCAAAAGACTAGGCTACTGCTTTCACAGCATCATCATCAGTTAAATTTACATTCAGTATGTCTGAATTAGAAAGGATTTTGTAATTCAAGGCAGTGTGTTTCAGAATGTGAATTTTCAACGTTTCTTGCGCAGTTAGTTCATGATTATTTTAAAACATGCATATTTTGTTCACCATATGCCTTGATAAATTCTTGCTCACTTACTCTTTGCATCAAAATTCCTTCATATAGTGCGACAGCAGTGATTAATGTTCAGTGTTCTTCCTAGCTTAGTTGGATAAATAACAGGTTAAGACCTAGATGACCTAATTCCCGACTCTCGAGACTGACATTTCGGGAAACTGTTGAGACGTGTGGACGTTTCGGGAATTCCCAACTCTCGAGACGTTTTGACATTTCGGAAATCCCCAACTCTCGAAATTTTTTGACAATTTTGGGAATTCCCGATATCTCTGATATTCTCGGTTCTCGAGACTTCCAGATATTTGGGAAATTCCTCGAGATGCTGCATTCCTACTCTCAGGACATCCTAGCATTTCGGTAATGCCCGACTCAAAATACTTCGCGATATTTTGGGTATTCCCGAGTGTGGAGACTTCCCGGCATTTGGAGAATTCCAAAATCTCGAAATTTCTGACCATTTCGGTAGTTCCCAAAACTAGAATTCCTGACATTTCGGGAAATCCCGACTCTCGAGACTTCCCGAGATTTCAGGAATTCCCAACTCTCGAGACTTTACGGCATTTCGGGAATTCTCGACCCTCAAGAACTCACGAAAGTCGACACTGAACTTCCCTAGACTCGAGAGCAGGACGGGAATTTTATTTCCAGATTCTGTTTCCGAAATTTCGGGTACCTACATACTCTTACGGCTTATTGATGTATTCTAACTTATGTGAAAAAATGTATAGATAATGTAAGAAAATGTTCAAATGACCGTAAGTAATATATAAGTAGTGACCGAAAGTTGTCTGATGTGAAGTGTGCATAAGATGTCTTTTAAAAATGTGTCGACTTCTTAGTACGAATAACTTTCGTAAACTGTTTGCATTACGTTTGTACCATTTTGTTTCTTTTCTTTGTCTTTTTTTCTCTTTTTAAATACTTTTTCATGTCTGTCGTAAGATATTTGTGCTATGAAGCAGTTTCATATTTTCTTTAAAGAAAGGGGGGGAAAAAAAAACTCTGACACAGGAAAGTGAAAGCGCTCAAGAAACCTGATTAATAAATGCCCACCGGACGGAAAGCTATTGCATACAATGATTTAACGTGAGAGTAAATGCATTTATTTTTGCGCAATATTTACGTTATTGCGATATACTGGCCGGAAATAACTTGTATTCGTTTACTTTAATGAGCGGCTGAAACAATAAATGACCATTCATACATATCCATCGACGTCAGAAACCATTGTTAGCCAAAAGTCTAGAAAGAAAGAAAGAAAAAAATACGAGATCGAAAACAACTATGAATGTTATGTAAATGAAAAAGAAAAGGCATGGAAGAGTATAATTAGGTTTCCATTAGAAGCAACACTCAAGATACGTTTGCTGCAGGTACGGAGCACAGTCTTTAGTCATGTTAGCCCTGAAGAGAAGTAATTGATCTGGTAGTTTCCCTCTCATACTTCGGAATGGCACTGGGGAGGGAAGCTGGTCCTAGTCGTAGTGTGGACCATAAATCTACTGACTGAGATTTCTAAGGGGTTTCACCAAGTAATACCCGGCAAGGTACTACAGACAAAGACCGTGGCCGCTATCATCTTCCCTGACCTAGAAAAGTCTTCGCCGAGGGACGTCATCCCGCATATATGATGATCCTATCAAAGCTGTCTGTACAGCCCATTTTTGTTAAGTAACAGTAGGTCGAACATTTGTGTTATTAGAGGAGCGCTGATGAAAGACGTTTAAACAGAAGTGCACATACACATTTTTATAAATTTACTGGATATTTTGCCGGTTTCAAAGTAATATTTCTAGTAACAACACACACTATAGCAGAACATATGGCACATACTAGCTTGAATTTTAAAGAAATCTAACATTTCTAAACTTCTTTTTAATGCCGTCGGTAATTCTCTTTAGAATGTATGGTAGGTACGCTGTTAAAAAGCTTTATTCAAAATTGAGCAAAAAAATCTCAAACTGGCTCCGACTAAATTTTTATTCAATTTTGAGTAGGTGATAGTGCTAAAAAAATATATCTTTCCTCAAGTGTGAAACATTTCTTCATTTTATGAGAAAAGTTTTCTCATTTTTGAGCACTTATCATTTGCTCAAAATTGAATAAAATTTAGTCGGAGACAGTTTGAGATTTCTCTCTCTCTCTCTCTCTCTCTTTTTTTTTTTTTTTTTACAGTGTAGGCATGTAGTTTTTCTGTTCCCTTCCCCCGCACGTACGTATGCACACATCCGCACACAGAAATTAATTCTGGAGATGGTTGTAGATCAATAATTCAACATCCTCTTTGGAACACGTCCATTTAGGTGTTCGGAACCAACTCTCATATTATGGTATCATATCGTATCTTGTTAGAAAAATATGGTTCCGATAATACAATCTAGACAAATTTTAGGCTCTCGAATTTTTTTAAGTATATGCTAATAAATCTTCAAAAGTTCAAAATTCGTATCTATCTGTCTGTGTATAATGTATGTCAGCTATACGAATTCATTCCATCAAAACAATCTTTACCAAACTTTACATGTATATCTTATTTGATCAGAGGAAGATTATGTAAGGTTCCAAATTTTTTTACTCTAGTGGTATTATGACTTCCAGAAACCACTTATTAAGCAACATTTCCTGTCTTCTTATGTTATCCCCACAGTATGTGTGTTCCTTGAGTATCATATAAGGTAGGGAATCCCTTCTGAGGTGCATTCCTCAATCGTAGTGATCGCACAAGTACAGTCTTTCGGTACAACTGTGATTGTAATTTGTTAAACCCACACGTCATTATTGGTCTCGATATTACGTTATTTGTAGCAGTGCCGGGCTAACTTTTAATGCCTCTGTTCATTTTTGTCGAAAAATGCGTAGTAACGAAACTAAAGTTAATTTTTCATCTTTTACTATGGTAAAAATCATTCCTTGGATATTGCGGTATATATTTGCAACACCATAATACGTATACCGATGTTGTAAGAATAATTAAATCGCGACAACTATAAGGTAGGCAAGCCAGGTAGCTCGAGTGGGGGAGAAACGAAGATTATATTTCATCTTGGTTGGAAAGCCGGAGGAAGAGAGACCATTGGGTAAGACAGACGACGTTGGGAGGATAATATTAGAAAGTAGGTGTTTGTGATGAAAACTTGCTTGATCTTGCTCAGGAGAAAATCATGTGTAGAACGTTTCTTACTGCGGCGATGAATTTGCGTAAGCCGTAAAGTAAGTAAGTATAAATCATACGCATAGTAATTTGCAGTCGTCAACAGAACATGCAAAATATTGTAGGTGCAGTGATGTTGAAGAACGTTTTATATAAGCCTGCTTATTCGTAGTTTAGTTGGGTACAAAGAAGAAAGTATTAGATCAGAAATCATGAAGAAGCTTGGTAAATATTAAGTCTCAGATGTAATTATTTTTGAAAGAAGAAAACATAACTATGCTATATCAGATTTGTCTCTTATTAATTTGTGTGCTTCTTGATTTATTTACGGAAGTATGGTGGTGTGACGGACGCGTTCGAAACAAGCGTAACATCTTTTTTGCCTTCACTACTGGAAGCCAGCCAAATGTTAAATGTAATTATTTTATTTTTTTCAGTTGAGACATAAACGAACACTCGAGTCAAGTATTGTATTTATTTCATGGTGACATGAAGTAATTAGCAATTTACTTTATAGATGTTTTAATAGCACGAGCAGTGTGCGAATTAACGGGGAGGATGCCTAGGATTTCCTCCCTAGCAAATAAGTTTCCCACCCTGACAAATTTATTTTTCATCCCTGCCAGGGATAAATTTCTTCCCCTAGATTGCCTAGAAGATGTTTCGATCAAGATTAGATAGAAAATCATTTTTATTTGGCAGATTTGAAACTATTTTCATGCAAGTGACAAGGGTATATGAACTTTTACTAGCAGCTAAGAAGCCTATTTGGAAACCATTTCTTTTGTGATGTTTATGAAATAGATTAATGTGAAAGATTTAGTATGATTG